>JAMQGT020012744.1:0-95528 GCA_024447675.2 Pterophyllum scalare | reverse complement strand
GCACTGTAACACACACACACACACACACACACACACACACACTTTGGAGCAGAGGTCCCCAACCCCCGGGTCGCGGACCGGTACCAGCCGCACTTAAAGAATAAATAACTTACATTATTTCCATTTTACTTAGTATCCGAGTCTGAACAATGTTTTATTTTGAAAAATGGGCAGATTCTCTCCGTTACATCCCTATATGACTTCCTCTTGAGTGTCAAGTCCTTCTGGTCACGTGATACGTCACCGCTAAAATTAAACCCAGAAGCTTCGTCCCTGTATAACATGTAGTCCTCCTCTCCTGCCACGCTTCTGTCTTGGATGCGCTCCTTGCCGGCTGCTCTGCCTGCCTGGGCCTGAGCGTGATCGTGGTGTTACGGCCTGCTGGCTGGAGTTGGCATGATCCAAACACAGAAGAAAGCTAGAGTCCAAAAGGTCTAAGCTAAGGCCATGGGAAACTTTTCCAATGTCCAATAGTGTTTCTCTGCTGTATGTGATCCTTGAGTACAAGCACTGAATATTAGCCACACAAACTAGCACTAGAATAAACAATAAATGCAACTGGTGTAGGGAGCGCGTCGCAAACACGTGGAGGGCGCCATGTTGAAAAAAATCCAATGTACAGACAGCTCCTCAAACAAGCCCCCCCCAGCAATTAAAAGCATTAAAGTTTGGAGTGAAGAGACTGATCTGGTGCTTCAGAACTGCTTTAATGCCAAAAACTGGGATGTGTTTAGGAATGCTGCTCTGAGAGAAGTTCTGTGGATTTAGAGGAATATGCAGCAGTGGTTACCAGTTACATCAGCACATGCGTTGATAATATTGTCACTACCCAATGCTGCAAGACATATCCAAACCAGAAACCATGGATGAACTGTGAGGTACGCTCCATGCTGCATGCACGCTCAACTGCATTTGCCTCTGGTGACACGGAGGGTTACAAAAAAGGCCAGATATGACCTACGTAGATCCATCAGAGAAGCCAAGAGGCGGTACAGACTGAAGCTGGAGGGACATTACAACCACTCTGATTCCCGACGCATGTGGCAGGGCTTGCAACATATCACTGACTTTCAGCAGAGGAACAGCAGGGTCACAGCCAGCCACAACGCCCTACCAGATGAGTTAATAAGCTAAGCTCGCTTTGACACCCTCAACTCTAGCCAACGTAGAGAGATTCTACTACCGGAGGCAGCACGGAGCTCTTCACCCACTGTAACATCGACTGAGGTGTGCGAGGACCAACCCCCGAAAAGCACCTGGCCCCGACAACATCCCTGGCCGTGCTCTGAGGGTCTGCTCTTCATCTGTGCCTACATGCTTCAAGTCCACCACTATAGTGCCCCTCCCCAAGAAAACCAACACAACCTGTTTGAAAGACTATCGTCCCATTGCACTCACTTCACTTGTAATGGAGTGCTTTGAGAGGATGGTCGTGTCCCATATTAAAGGATCCATTCCGGACACATTAGATCCTCTGCAATTTGCATACCATCAGAACCGTTCAGCTGACGATGCTGTTAATGCAGCCATCCATACGGCCCTCTCACACCTCGAAAATAAGGACACTGCTGTTCGAATGCTGTTCATAGACTACAGTTCAGCCTTCAACACTGTCATCCCAAGCAGGCTGTTTGGAAAGGTCTTCACCCTCGGACTAACACCCTCCCTCTGCTGCTGGGTCTTGGACTTCCTCACAGACAGACCTCAGGCAGTCAGAGTTGGTACCAGGACATCAGAAACAAAGACAGTGAGCACTGGGACCTCTCCTGTACACCCTCTTCACCTACGACCGCGTCCCCTCCCAGAGCAACACCTCCATCGTCAAGTTTGCTGACGACACCACCGTCATTGGGCTGGTTACAGGGAAGAGGTGGACCAGCTGGTGTCCTGATGCCAGGAAAATAATCTCTCCTTAAATACAGAGAAGACTAAGGAGATGATTATTGACCCAAGGAAGAGGAGAGACCAGTATGTCCCATTATCCATCAATGGGACTCAAGTGGAGTCCTCGGCACCCACATCAGTGGACCTACATCACAGTGCAGACTGACAAGAAGGCTCAACAGAGACTCTTCTTCTTAAGGAAGCTGAGGAAATTTGGATTATCCCCCGAGCTTCTCAGCAACTTTTACAGATGCACTGTGGAGAACATCCTGATGAACTCCATCACAGTGTGGTACGGAAACTGCACCACTCAGGACAGGAAGGCTCTCCAGTGTGTCATCAAAGCAGCACAATTCATCTGCGGAGCTGCCTTCCCATCACTACAGGAGACCTATAATACCTGGGTAATACAGAGAGCAAACATCATCATCAAGGACCGCACCCACCCACAGCACACACTCTTCACACTAACCCTAACCCTGGCAGACGTTACAGGAGTGTAAAAGCGAGAACAACCAGACTAACAAACAGTTTCTACCCACAGGCCATCAGGCTGCTGAACCACTGACTGATTATCAGACTGTGATTACCTGCCTTTTTTTCTTCATCTGTATATATTATATATATGTACATCTGTATATATTGCACTTGCTTTATTATTTATTTGGTTTTACTTTTTTACATTTTCTATATACTTGTTCTTTCATTTCATTGGTGTAACTTCAGTCGCAAATAAGAATTTCATTGCTCAGCATAACCACTGTGTTTGGATATATGACAATAAACTTCTTGAATCTTAATCGGTTGGTTGACCCACATAAGGCTCGTTTAAATATCTGAGTACATATAAGAACGAGTCCATTACCGTTTTTATTTAGCAGCACGGGGATAGCAGTGAGGCGGACCCAGCCGTCAAGCTGACCCTCCGGTGCTGCACGCCGTGGCTCTGCAGCCTCTCTCCTGTGAAATCAAAGCTTGTATTGTGTGTGTGCCGATCCCAGCCGAGCCACAAGCCAGCAAAAATGAGCTGCAGAGAACGAGCTCAGGGCTCACTCTGATTCAGCGTTAGGGTGAGCTGTAGTTTTCATGCTCTTTATACATAAAAATCGGATCTTCGCTCTAGTCGGATGGCTTCTGCAGGTCCACATTTTTCCTGACGTTAATTCCAGTAAAACTATCGCCTACATCAGTGGAGATGTTCACCTACCTCGGATGAAAAATCTGGCCCTAGTGATCCATAAGTCGGACGAGTTTAGCGCTAAAGCTCCGCCCACTTCCACGCATCAGCTCGTTCATGCACAACTACACACACTAACAACGCCCGGAGACGCTTTAGTGTCGGTATCAGTTCATTTAACCGGGGACAGTCACGGCAGGAGGCAGGCCTAAGCTACAAACTCGCACTGACGAGCAAAAATATGAGATTATAAAATCTGCAGAAGCAAATCCGGAGATGAAGCAGAAGAAACTGCAGCGAAATTTGATATTCGACCCCAAACTGGGCCGTTTGAATCGGACTGAGGTGATTTCTGCTGTATTTATGTATCTTATTTTGAAGGCATGTTTAAACGTTACCATGGCGAGGATGTTATTCGTGCTGTGGAGCGATGTTAGGAGGACGCTGCTGATCGAGGTGGATTCACGTATATTATTACACTCAGGAAACATCACACTGTGATTACGGTCCTAGCATTTATTTTGACGCATTTATCCGCCACACCTTAAAGGCCGGTCCGAGGCTCAACAAAGGTCAGGGGCCGCTGCTTTAGAGCAAACCCTGTAAATCAGACTTTAGAGAGTTCCCCATCACCCCCCTCTCTGTGTGTGTAATGGTTGTAATGGTCATAATGGTTTGCTTTGAGTGGAATTTCCTGTCGGGAAGACAGGGAGCATATTAAGCAGAGTAGAGGTTGCACTTTCAAAACCAATTAGACATGAAGTTTAGATTTTATTTCCTGTTTTAACTGGAAACACGTGTGAGGAGGAAAGTTTGACTGTGAGAAAATCTGTGTGCCGCTAACCTGGCCACAGCTTCAGCCCAACACTCAAACCACTGTCAGGTGAAGTGATTCATCATCTCGGTGCTCGGCCATGTTCTGCTCAAGAGACAAGCAGCAACCTCCGCGAACTGCAGTTCCTCTAACGGCCACTTGAGGCTGAATACACCAGTCAGTCATTCCCCATAGACTCCAATGTTAAAATGTTCAAATTTACAGTAGTGATAAGCACATGTACAGCCTGCTACCCAAACCTCTAGTTTCCCCATTTCTGATGCAATAATCTTTTTCTGCTTTTGTTGCTTTTTGGAGATTTTAATTCAATTCAATTTCATTTATATAGCGCCAAATCACAACAAACAGTCGCCGCAAGGTGCTTTGCATTGTGGGTAAAGGCCCTACAATAATATAGAGAAAACCCAACAGTCAAAACGACCCCCTATGAGCAAGCACTTGGTGACGGTGGGAAGGAAAACTCCCTTTTAACAGGAAGAAACCTCCAGCAGAACCAGGCAAATGGAACCAGCTGACAAGTATTATAGTTTGCTGTTTGATAAAGACCATCAGAGGTTTGTGCTTCAGTTTTAGTGAGTTAAGTTCTAATATTTTACATGGCACAAATTAACTCGTCTGTGCATTTTGCCAATGGGGAATCCTTTAGGACAATAATATCTAATAAGACCACTCTCCTCAGGAACGGATCAAGGAACATAAAGAACTCCACATCCCAATCTGAGCTGCTGCATGTCTGATTCTGACAAACTGTGTGTGCGTGTGTGTGTCTGTAGACTGACAACCTGCGAGCAGAAAAGTCCTCAAAGCGCTTAGTGAACCTCTCAATGGGCCTGAGCGTGGTCATGTGATGCAGATGCTGAGGTCAGGTTGTTTTCTCTGCACACTTCCTGAAGTCTGGTTCATTTGGTTTCAGAAACGGTGATGATCATCGGTGAGCACAGAACCTCGGTATCCCTGTATGTGTGCACGGATAGCACTGATGTGCAAATCAAATACCAGCCATCTACCTGTAGTTTTTTTTTTTATTTCTTAGGTACTGTGAGGCTACCACTGTATACAGTGATGGTCACAATAGGGATTGTCCATAGTGCTGCTACCTTCTAGGAGACTTTCAGAGGGTACTTCATGCAGTCTTGGATAATCGGCTACGGACGGTCCAGGTTTCCAGCTTAGCTGAGCTTTCAGGGCAGCTGCTCTGGCATTCAACCAGTTGTTCTTGAGACTTGGTACCCGATCCCAGAGTGTGGGGTGATGATATCCCACCTGGCTCCACGTGGCCATAGCATTTGTGTTGCACATCAATCTCTGTTTGGGAGTTAGCAGGTGTTTCTTGAGCTGCGAGTTGTTTCATCCACTCATCTTCAGGTTGTCCTGGTTCCCAACATCTGCCGTTGACATGTTATCCTTTTAGCCTTTTACATTTTTTCCACTGTTTGTGCTTGCTCCAAATTTAGACACAACACAGCAACACAACTGGAATCAACCAGCATCTTCTGCAGACGTGGAAGGAGTGGTGTTTATCCTTCCCGCTGTCTCAGCTCCCTTCTTCCTTATTAATGCTCCTTAACAACATTTCATTACATTGGGCAGCACGGTGGCGTGGTGTGGCCGGGATCTGTGTGGAGTTTGCATGTTCTCCCTGTGTCTGCGTGGGGTTCCTCCGGGTTCTCCAGTTTCCTCCCACAGTCCAAAGGCATGCAGTAACTGGGGTTAGGTTAATTGTTGGTTCTAAATTGCCCATAGGTGTGAATGGTTGTCTCTCTCTGCAACAGGGTGCTGGTTGCACCCTGCCCCCCCCCCCAACCCTGAACAGGATGGATGGATGGAATAATTAATTTCTTTTAGGTAACTTGTTGTGTCGTAATTGTGGTTTAACGGGGACATATCATGTAAAATCCACTTTTTTAGCCCTTAAACACATGTTGTTGTGTACTCTGAGTGTGTAGCAGTGCAGCAAATTTAAATGCATTCTGTCCCGGTGCTGCGTAGATATCTTTATATTCTTTTTGGGTCATAATTTTCAGTCTGTTCAGTTTTCTCTGTTCCCTGTTACCTTTTCTTTCCTCTTACGTCACAGTATTTGAACTGATAAACAAGGTCATGGACTTCCAGCTTACTGATTTTGTGAATCTGCCATTTTGTTTCTCGCAGTGATTTTTAGTCCAAGTTCAGTTATGCCGAAGTTACAAGTAGATGAGTCCAAATGTTCGGCTGTTGTATTAACCCACACGATTCCTGACATCACCCCAGGCATCAGAGCCTCTTAGAAGTTCCTGTTTCTCTGCTGGTAGATAATCGTATTGCTGCTAACAAACTACAAAAATGGCCGAACAGGGTGGAGTGCAACGCTCTGAGACCTGGAGGGGGGCGGGGCGTGAAATGTCTCACTCACCTTTAAAGAGATCGCACCAAAACCAGCTGCTCTAAGACGCCTCAGAACAGGAGTAAACGAGGGGTCTGTGGAGCTGCAGTAACGAGGAGTTCAGACCGAAGCGCTGCAGCTCTGCTTTATACAGACCACAAGGGAATGATTTACATGTGAAAAGGACGGAGTTAAAAGCATGATGTGTGCCCTTTAAGTACAAAACTGTATGTAACATCCTCCAAGTGTGGTTTCCATTATTTGTGTCAGGGATTGTTGCATTCTTATTAATCATGACTGGATAAAATGATGGCATAAAGATATTTAATATCCAAAAGCTCAGAGATGATCTACAAGCATCACAGCGGCTCCAAGTTCCCACTAGGACATAAACATTTTTATAATAATAGTTTAACATCTCAGCACATCTGTGCATTCATTTACATCCACAAACATCTGAAGATGTTTTACAAGCTGCAGATAAAACCAGAGAAGACTTTAAAGGAGGATTTCACACTAAACTTTGATGTTTTTCTTTACATCCTCCTCTGGTGGGTGGATGAGTTGGAGCATCTGCTCAGTGCAGTTAATCCTCTTCTATACTGCTGCTGCTTTACTGCTTAAAGCTACTAACTGAATTTACCAATCACACAGTTTAATGACAAAATGGCCCTTAAGAAATATTACAAAGGTACATGTACCCCACCTGTATTACAACAACAATCTGTTAACAGATTCTTCAAAGAGCAACAATAACTGCAGATTTATTCTTTTTAAAAAGTGTTATTTTCATTTAGAATAAATTCATATTCATGAGTAATTTAGTCTCATATTTTACTGGAGTTTGAATCATTTTGCAGGGCTGAATTTAATTATATGAAGACGCAAAACAACTCTTCACCCAAAATAATTTATTCCAGAGGAGCACACACAAATGTGGAGAGTTTCTGAGGCTGAAGCGCCACCTACTGTCAGACAGAAGAACATCAGCACACAGACTCAGACTCTCTAATAACTTAAAAACATTAAACTTTAGAGGAGCAATCTACTGATTTCATGTTTCGGTGCAATAACTCCTGATCCATGAAAATCAAAACATCCGTTTATTTAGTTTCCTCCTCCTAAGCAGCCACAAACGAGCATAAAACCTTCTACAAAATAAATTAATCTGCAAGCTGTGAAAAATATTACAATTTCTGTTGATCCTCTGTTAAAGTAAACTGAATGTCTTTATTTCAAACAGAATAACTAAAAACACAATCACTTGTTTCGTCTGTGGTGCATTCACTGACACTCCAGCAAATGAAATACAAGTCTGTTTCCAAAGTTAATACACTAATATTCAGTGAGAGTTTGGAGTGTGTCCTTGAACACACCAGCAGGATGCTGCTTTAAAAACACTTCACAGTAAAGACTCCCACCGAGTTCATCCACCATCATATACATGAGTTCAGCTTTAAATTTAAAGTTAAAGCTTTAAACTCAGCCTTTAACACAGGACAAAAACGTCTCACTCAGGGCTAAAGTCGCGCTGTTCAGCTCTTCCAGGGGTGTGTGTTCTGTTTCAGGGGTGGGAGTTTTAGATAATGAGGTCAGCGTATGTTCAAGCAATCCCTGTGAACCAAAAACTCAGACGTCTTGCTCTGTATGATGTCAGAGAGAGAGGATATCCCTAATATGGTTACCTGAGGTGCAGAAACCCCACCCACCCGCTGCTGAGGTCTTTCTAATATGCACCACCGGACAGCTCTCATTATTTTAGAAACAGTTTTTCATTTAATGCAGCACAGACCTGCACAAACGTAGAAAAGATGAGGTTAATATTTGTTAACACTATTATACATGAACCTTAATAATGAATAATTGAATTGAATTAATACACACATTTCAGATTGAGGCTGTGTAGGCTGATTACAGCCCTCCGGCTGAGGCTTGTTTCAGACGGGATGAAGTGAGGGACTGCGGGTCAGGATAAACATTTTGAACTGGGAATCATGAAAAGCTGCTCTGCTAGATTCCAAGAATTAAAATATGGATCTGGACGTCAACAGAAAGGGTCCGTTTTAGTTCAAACAAGCATGTTGTCTGTTTGCGTTTCCTTTTTTGTAGGAAAGATGTGATCAAATGTGGCTCAGGTTTCACAGCTGGACAAACAGGTAACTGGTTTACCTGCAGCCTCAGGTGTGAGCCAGTCTCTGATTGGCTGCCTGCAGCAGCGGTCAGAGCTTCCCTCTGTCCCTCATGGCTTCCTGTATCTGTCTGTTGAGCTCAGCGATGATTCGGTCTTCGTGGGTGTACACGCCAGTCCTCAGCAGCGTGTCTCTCTCCTCCAACAGGCGGCTCAGGTGTTCCTCAGCGCTCTCACTCAGGGTCGGATCAGAGGCGGGGTCAAGCGCAGAGGGGGCGGGGCCTAATCTGTCTTCATGCTGTTTTAACCTGTTGAAGAAAACATGCCTTACTGAGGTCTGTCCTGTGGAGCAGGATTTGGGGTGAGGTCTTTTCAGGTTCAATCCTGACAGGCAGATTGCCACGGTAACCAGCTAACCTGCCATGTTCAAGACGAAACATAAAAACAGGCGGGTTGGGTCAAAGTAGCATCCCCATTTGTGAAAGATCCCTCAGACCCAGGAATGGGGTTTTCCCTGAGTTTCAATAAGAAACTGATTTTTTTTTTGGGTGCAACTTTACTGATTTTTTTTTTTTTAAATTTCCCGTGGGATGCAATTTTTTTTTATTTTACTGCTCTATGATCCTAAAACAGAGCAGCTAAGCCACGTACATGGAGGCTGTTTAGATTAATCTTTATTTAATCATGAGCGTGAATAAAGTTGCATTAGAAACCTCAGTTAGCCAACAGGATGACGAGGAGTACAGCCAATGGCTGCACACAAGTTACAGCACATTACTGTAACAACTTACTGTAAAATGTAACATGCTCGGATCAGCTGTTGGTTGAGGTCCAAACAGGTGTGTTACCAACAGGCAAGTTGCAGAGTGCCCTCTGGTGGACAAACTATGCAACACGGTTGAAGGGTGTTTCTTGTCTTTGCCTTTCTCGTCTTTTCTTTGTAATTTTCATTCATCAGCCATCATAAATGCTGATACCTAAAGACTGGCAGAGATCTAATATTATCATTATCCAATCGAGTAAGTCGGACCTTCCAGGTGTCAATAAGCTGGTCGTCTGTTTCCGATGTGCATCATGAAAATATTAGCTGATGTGTTTTTGAGACAAATATTTGTGGAGTTGAAAAACAGCTGACCACTTCTATTCATGTTGTCTGGCCAAATTATGCCAATTCACCTTAATGCACCAACTTTACATAAACTAAGCTTCATGTTAGGTGTGAATGCAGCACTACAAGAAGCCACCATTCATGTTAAATTAACTCAGCACTGAACTGTAATTCCAGTTGGATTTAATGACCGAGCTGCTGATAAGTATGAGTATGCTGAACCTGATCATCATCATCATCATCATGGTCACCTGTTGAGTTCATTCTTGATGCTGTCCAGCTCCTGCCTGCCCTGTTGGACCGCCTCCTTCTCCTCCGTTGCTAGGTAACGCAGCCTCATGGCTTCGAGCTCGGCCTGCTGCTTCTTCAGACGCATCATGGCGTTTTCCTGCTCCCGCTGCAAACACACAAAGCAGGAGAAACTGAACTTTATTAAATCACCCTGAGACCTTCACCACTCTGTCTTCACTGAGCCTCGGTCAGCTGATCACATTTGAACTGAGAATATTTGAAAATAAACCTCTGACCCCGGCGCTAAAATGTGTGCATTCACATGCCAAGAAAGTGTTTTCCCAGATTACACAGAGAGCAGTGTGGTGATAAATTTGTCTGGTTTCACATTTTCATAAAACTGGCCTGAGAAAAATGCCGCAGAGAGAATTAACACAGACCAACAGCGACGCGGTGAGAACTCAAAGGAAACTTAATAAAAAAAAGTCGTATTTCTCTCAGCTGCTCGAGCCGCCGGCTCGAAGTTCCCCAAACGGCCCCGAACACCAATCTGAGCCGAGTCAGCCGTAAATCCAGGAAAGGGTCTGAAGGGAGAAACTAATTCCCTCAGGCCTTTAATTATTAAAGAGTTATTATTTAAAGGCTGCAGGTTACACATCCAACAACCTGCAAGGAAAAAATCTGATATAAGAACATAAAAGATTGAACATGATGACGTTAGGAGTCCTGAACCACTGAGAAAAACGGTGCTTCACCGTTTAAGACATAATTACATTTGTCTTTAAGAAATGATCAAATAAGCTCGATGAAAAAAAAAAAAGATTTTGGTTAATAAAATATCAGCAAATGGAGAAAAACAGTGAGAAATGCCAACATACGTAAACCATAAGTGATGTCACTCAGTGCCTCGTTTAAAAAAAAAAGAAAAGAAATTTAGTTCTCATTGTTTGTTAAAAAGTTAAATAACAGCTGCAGATGGATCATCTGCTGTCTGTACATTTAGTGAACACAGTTACTGATTACAGTATTCTGATTGTAAGTATGTGGCCACACCTGAACCCTGGGAGCAGACCAGCAGAGGTCAGACTCATAACCTCCATCAGCGGCTGAAAGCACTCCCAAACTAACCCAAATATTCCATTTTCAATGATGACCCAGAAAGAGGAAAATGTATTTAGTAATTAGATGCCATCAAAGGTTTAAGAGTTATAGTTAAGTGATTTATGGCCAGCAGAAAGGCCTGAAGAACTTCTGGTTTACAGCTGCAACTCACAATTTAGTTTATCAGTAATCTGAAGATGAATTTCATGTAATTACTGTTTGGTGTGTGAAACAGCCTATTACAAGTTTTATTATTAGTAGGTAATTAATCAAATCACCCATTTGGGTTTCCTGTTTTTAGAGTTACCTGAAGAGTGAAATGTGTCGTCACGTGAGCAGAAAGGTCACAAGTTAAGAAACTGACGTTTGTCCTCTGCAGAGGAAAAAGGTTTATTATCTTCATGCTTCACTGATGATTGATCGGTCTATAAAACATCAGAAAACAGCTGGGCACAGACCAAAATATTTAATGTGCAGCTCCCGAAGACCAGAAAAGAAAAATTATGAAAATCAGCATTTTTTTGGGGGGGGGTAAAATGTTCATTTATCATAAATAAGAAGGAATGTGATGAGAGGTTCTGGTTTAAACTAAAACTGATGTTGATTTATTGGGTGATTGGTTAATTGATGGCTATAATAAGGTGGTGTGGTGGGGAGGCCTGTCACCTGCCCATGTTTTTGCTGGGCCTCCAGGTATTTCAGCTTCCTGCCAGTGTCCACAGACGTGCGTGGGCGGCTAACTGATGAGTCTAAAGTGGCCGCAGGTATGAATGTGAGTGTGAATGGTTGTCTCTGTGAACACCTGGTGACCCGTACAGGGTGTACCCAGCTCCACTACAACCCTTAATTAGATCAGCTTCCTTCCATGAAGGTCTACAAGAACAGGGAAAGTTGTTTTGTCTGACCAAATCCCAAAATATTTTATTACCTCTCCCAGCGATAGGTGGAGGGAGGTTGTTTTCAGTTGGGGAGGTCTGTCAGCAGGATCAGCAGGAAAATTATGAACGTTTTTCAATGAAAATTTCTGGAGTTGTTGGGGATGGTCCAAGGAACAATTGATTACATTTTGGTAGTGTAGTGTTGACACAAAGAAAATTTGGGGTGGGTGAGGTATGTGCTTTACTGAGTGCCCTTTGAGTTTATGACAGTGAAAGGCAAAGAAGAGCAGCAAATTGTGACATTTGGCCAATCAGAAACATTCTGTGTTTGGCATTCCCCCCAAAACAAACAGCAGTCAGGGTTATTTAGTGATTCAATACTCAAAGGGCCACACCTTCTTTTCTTTTTGCAAGAGAACAAAACCAAAAAGTATTAAAATTTATGACAATGAAGCCCCAAAAAAGCAGGAAGTTCAGATGTGCTGTAAAATAGATGGTTACTATGTAATCACGTACCAATTTTCCACCGATGAACTCATGGATTTACGTACTAATTACAGTAAAGATTCACCACGATCTCACGAAAGCACTCAGATGATAATCCTCTAATTAAACCATTAAAAGCAGTTGTTAAAATATCTTCAATAGGCCGACCAGCTTCACCGCACAACTGCTCAGCTGACAGCACAAAAATGAGGAAGACTCCGAGCAGCAGAGCGCAGGCAGTGGGAAGGTGAACGGAGAGGCTGGAATCTGTCTGTGTGCTCGGCTGATGGAGAGCAGAGCAGGCAGCCGGCTCGTTCTGGATGGGAAAACCAACATTTTCACATTACACACACACACACACACACACACACACACACACACACACAGCTTCCACTTTCACACGGCTGATCGCCTCCTCGCAGAGAAAACATGCCGTCACACACACACAATCTCTCATGAACACACACACACACACAGTGTGTTGACACAGGCCCGGTTCTCTGTGGACCATTAGCAGTCTGTATTACAGGCCGTTTTAAGGCTAATTACTAGAAAAACAAACAGGCTAAACATTTTCTCTAGTGCCCGCTGCCAAGGACAACCTGAGGCCGAGTCCTGGAACAATCAGAGGACGAGGTGATACCGAGGCCTCGATGGGGGAAGAGGAGGAACAGGGGGCCGCAGAAAAAAGTGGCTTAAGGTCAAGACTCTGGAGCAGACATTACACAGTTAAGCTCTGAATCACAGCTGACGCCATCGAAATACCTGCATGGATACTGCTGAACAAAACATGGTCAGCCACCTGAGAAATGTATTGAACAGTGTAGACGCAGCTAACAGGCCACAAGAGTGAATTCTAATCCAAAAATAAGGCAGGGCGCTTACTCTAATTTTGGCTTCCAACAATTATGAAGACAAAATAATCTGGAGATGATAATAATGATTACTCTCATGAGTACATTTTTGCAATGAGCCCTATGAAGCTGGGACAGGCTCGCGATGTGCCTGCAGCATGATGGACGATCCCTACTGCGACCATCATTGAAACCAATCAGCTAGGGCTGCGATGCTTCATCGACGTAATCGATGATGTCGACCACAAAAATTAGTCGACGCGGAATTTTAACGTTGAAGCGTCATATTCTAAAACCCATCCGTCCATTTTCTTCTGTTTATCATGTGATTTGTAACTGCAATACACTAAAGGAAGATATGGGGGCAGTGTTGCCTCCATTGTCTGCCAATAACAACAATACCAACGAAGAAGAACGTAACCTGAACAACATAATGATGGTGGCGCGCAGAGGAGGGTGGAGAAAATGAAAGAAAGAGAGACTGTCGGAGGTGTGGGAGCGTTTGACAGAAGCCAGAATAAAGCTGGATGCAGACGGTGCAGAGCAGAGCTGTCCCTCCACGGCAGCAGCGCCCCAATGCTGAGTTTAAAACGCCGGCAGCGCGTCGTTCATACCTGTTCATGTTTGTACAGGTTTCTGTTAGTTTACCTGTCGGAGACATGCTCTCGTGGATGATGCTTGCTAAGCACCTCCGTTTCAGTTACGTTAGCTAACGAGTGAAGGACAGCAGGAGCAGCTACGTTGTCTCTTTTTTTGCGCATTAATATCAGCGTTCATTCTGAATCGTAAACCTCTGCATGAACTGAATCATTCGTAAACTTTTCAGCTGTTTGGAAGGAAAAATCTTTTTGATTTAATTTGAAGCCTTATTTGAACTTTTGGACAGAGGCCATTTTTATTTATCTGCACATTACATTTCCATTTAAAAATAAAAATTGCATTCACTTTAATATGACTATTTGATATTTTTTGTAATGGTCACATTAATGTTAAAATACACTGGATTAGTTTTAAACTTGTATTTTTATGGGTCATTATTTTAATTGTGAGAAGAGACAAGGTGATGTTAACAGGTGGGCAGGCTTGAACAGATGAGGAAGATTGAAATAATTGTTCACTAATTAATCAATAAAATAATTGACAGATTATTCAATTACCAACATAATTTTTAGTTGCAGCCCTACAAACAGCTGGTCTATACCACAGCCACAGTGATCCTTGAGATGCTTGGCTACAAGCTGAAGAGCAGCAGTACCCTCCGTGGAAAAGAAGACTAGAGGCTAAGATCAAGGCAGCATGGAGGGAAGTTAGCCAGCTCTCAGAGCTGCAGAAAGGTGTGATGAAGAACGGGGTGCCTAGGGCCCATTTACACGAGAACGATCCCGTGGAAACTGTCGTTTTTTTCGTTTTCCTCCCTGAACAGGATCCAGTAACCATCGCAGTGGCAGGCATCCAAGAAAGTCTCACATATGAAGAGCTGGACAGCATCAGGTCCTTATACGATCCCCACCTACTGGCTAAAGAAGTTAACTGCACTCCATGAGCACCCGGCAACACAAATGAACCAGCTGCTGATGGATAAGATGCATCTGGATAGTCCTGACCCCCAAGGATCCCCAGAAGGGATCTGGTTGCATCCAACTACCGGCCAATAGCTTGCCTCAGTACAACATGCAAGCTTCTGTCATAGCAGCTAAGATGAACAGGCACGGGACACAGAAAGGAATTGGCAGTAACATCAGAGGAGCAAAACACCAGCTACTGGTAGATCTGGTAGAGCAGACTCCCAAGATTGTAAGACCAGACTGGCCAACAGTGCTGACTCAATAACAACAGGACTCAATATCAACAGGACTCTTAAGAGCCTTCATCAAGAACTCAATGGGAATGTGGAGAACAACACTACAGGGCAGTTGCACAAGTCACAATCAAGTGTGGGATTTACTGAGGTCATCATATCTCCTGTAAGCATTAACAACCAGTTAGTTGAGGTGGTTCATCAGTACAAACACGTTGGCACTCTGATGATAAACTCACGGTTGATGCCATGTGCCAGTGTTGTAGTCAAGACCACCTAACCCGAGACAAGACCAAGGGAGGGCGAGACCGAGTCAAGACCAAGACCAGTGCCCCACGCTACATGACACAATAAAATGTAAAACATGATCAAAATCACTTCTCAAATTGATCAGAAAGATCCACATTCCCATAAAAACACCTAGATATTAAACACTCACAGCTGAAATAAATTTAACCATATTTATTTAATACTCCTCGGTGACTTCCATCATTTATCACAGAATGTAAAACAATTATTCATAGTTCATCACAATAGTCTTTACTTTTCTCTGCCTTTCAACAATACATAAAGTTATGTTGTTTTTAAACCAACAACAATCTTTGTAAAAATGGGTGTTATTTCAAAACCACACAGCTAAATGTGTAAAACTGAAAAAATGGCAAACACTCATCAAGAGTAAGAACTAAAGCCACAAATTTTTCTCTTATACAGATTAAAGCTGCAGTATGTAACTTTTATAAAAAATCAGTTTTTTACATATTTGTTAGAACTGTCACCGTGTTGCGACAGTATGAGACAGATAATCTATGAAAAAATTGAGCTCCTCCACCTCCAAAAAAAGAGCTACTATTGCCATCTGCAGAAATGCACCGCTCCTGTCAAAAACCAATCAGAGCCAGGAGGAGGGTCTTAGCACTGTCAATCACTCCTTGTGTACGTGCTGATCAATATACTAATGGCGGAGAAACAACTTACTTATCTGCCGTCATTGGTGGCCATGCTAACTACAGGGTTCTAGGCAGAAATATTTTTCAGCCCGGTGCTAATACTAATTAGTAAGCTAATGCTAACTGCTTAATGCTGCTGCCGCTTATTAATTGAATGACGGAGCCTACATATGTAACCGGAAAGCAACTCTGAAGCCTAGGCAGCAATCACAGTCTTTGTGGACATGTAGTTACATTTCTCTTGCATGTCAGGTTAGGTTCAGAGAGGATTTTCAGTTATGTACGTAGGACTGACGCAGAACTCTAAATCAGGCCTTATTAGATTGATATAATGATAATTTTTGCATATAATCTAGAAGTTACACTTAAGCTGTGTTTTCATTAGCATCTACTAAGCGCGGCCTGACTCGATTCGGCGCGGTTTGAAGGTGTTTCCATTACTGGTACTTTTTTAGTGCTCACTCAGCCACGGTTCCAAGCGATCTGAAAATGTGACGCGGAGGACAGCATGCCACTGATTGGCCAGGGAGTGTCTTCGCTAGTGGAGTCATGAGAGCGACTCCTTCACCAGAATCAAGCGTGCCATTTTTAAAACTGACAGCAAGAAACTGGAGGCACGCAAAGCACAGAATGAATGCCCAGACCGACAGTTTTGCAACAGGAGAGCCATCTGAAAGCACACACAGCATACATATTTTAACCCGAACAGCTGTTAGCACAGAGCCTGAGGCGCTGATCAAAGGAACTTTGAATTACCGTAATAACTAGACCGTTTGTCCTATCAGAAAAATTCAAACGGTTTCCGAGAGCTGAGAAACTGCACTTCACAGCCAACATAGGGGATTACTGTGGTGTTATTATGGTAACTGTTGCCAGAAGTCCACGAACGGTGGCCCTTTTGAAGTACACTGAGTAGATTATGACATGTTCAGGGGTATAGGGTTATATTTAATGATAACCTTCATCCATTAAAACATTGTACTGGGAACTTATGCATGATGATAATGATATTAAACTGGTATTAGCTGTTAGCTTGCCTCTACCACATCCATTGTTGTGTTGTGTTTTGGGTTGCATACAAAGTATGTCAAGACCCTACTTCCCACGCTGCTATATCGACTCCACCCACTCTGAGATGGTCCTCAATTGCAATGGAAACACAACACAACCGTGGCGAGTCGAGTCAACCTGCGATGAGTAGTTACTTATGGAAACGCGGCTTTATGTATCATGCACGTAATGTGTCCCAGAGTGTCGTTTCCTTCCACTAATGGGTTTGCAGAAATCACGTAAAAAGCATACACAACAAAAACATAATCCAGATGTTTTATCGATCAGCCGCTAAAAGCATTTCCTACGTTTGAATATCAGCCACCATGTTGTGAGCATAAACTATCCAGTTTTAATGCAACAACAGGAAGTGACATCATCTTGCTGGCAACTGTAGTTTTTTTTCTTGAAGGCCTTTCATAGCTCCACTGGTGCTGAAAACTAATGTTTGACTATGGCTTTCTGAATACAAGCAGGGCTGTAACTATCAATTATTTTAGTAACTGAGTATTCTATCGACTACTCCATCCATTAATCAAGTAAATCAGATAAGAAATAATTTTTTGTATTAACAATTCATCTGCATATTTTAACTTCTGTACTGCAGATGTTTCTCTGTGTGAAACAAACAGGGTGGATGGAGGAGCTACAAAGTTCTCTGTTCTTCTCTGTCACCGAACGATCGCTAGTGCTAATGGCAGTCCCCGCTAGTAAACTGTGGTTATAGCGATCAAAGTGAGTTTCTCGCAGAATCGTTGCAGCCCTAAAATTTGCATTAAATTTTCAGTTTGTGTATCAAATACATGAAGGTTGGCATTTACCTTTCATGCTGGGATTTTTTTGTTGAGTTGGAAGCCTGAAATTTTCATTTTATCTTCATTTTTTCTCTTACTTCTCATGTTCATGGTGGTTGATTTCTGTGGCCCACGAAATCAAGCGCGTACACGACCGTAGGGAGATCAAACGTGCACATTGTGGATGAAACTGCCCGTGCTCTGTGGTAGATTGCAAATTGCGGTGAAATCATACAGGATGATAGCAGCGACCTAGCCGGGGCGGAGTCCGCATGGTGCGCTCCTGGGAGAAGGCAGAAGAGTGCAATCTTTGTTGGATTTGAATCTGTACGTTTTGCATCCAATAAAAGCAAAAATGTTAACAAATAAACTGGACAATATTCTGGCAATTTAGTGATATTTCCACAGCTGTAGTCTTGAAATAAAATCCAGAGTCTTCAATGACCGAGACTGAGTACAAACGCAGTCGAGTCCATGACAAGATTGAGACCACTCAAAAGCGGTCTCGAGACCAGTCTCGAGTACTACAACACTACTGTGTGCAAGAAAGCACATCAGAGACTGTTTTTATTGTAAGCTCTGAAATTTTAATGTTGATCATACTTTTATGAGAATGTTTGCATATGTACAGTGAAATAAAATGCAGAAGTGCTTGAGCGGTGATAACAGGAGCAGTATATGTACAGAAGTGCAATAAAATACTTAGTACGAGGGGGTTCAGTAGTGCAGAATATGTACATGAGCAGTGTATATACAGAGTGCCATGAAGAGGCCGCTTGGAAAGCTGCAACCTCCAAGTACCTGCAGAGAGAAAGGCAAGTCCTGGAGAGTCAGCTGGGAAGAACAGATCTGGGCAATCAACGCCTACGCCCAACCAGTTGTCAGATACCCTGCTGGGATAATAAGCTGGCCAAAGCAGGAGACAGAAGCCACTGACATCAAGACAAGAAAGCTCCTAACCATTCAAGGAGGGTTTCACCCCAAATCCAGCACCCTGAGACTGTACGCTAAGCAGAAGTAAGGAGGCTGAGGACTAATGAGTTTTAGAACCACTATCCTTCATGTGCTTAGTGAGTACCTCAGGCAGGAGAGACCAGAGAAAGAAGAGGAGCAAGAACAGGAACCATCATGGAAGGACAGGCCTTCGCATGGCATGTGCTAATGAAAGTTAGAAGAAGTGGCTGATAACGAACAATCTTACCAATGGCTGGACAAAGCTGGACTGAAAGACATATGGAATGCCATAACCAAGTGGCTGGTACACGAACATTTATGCTGAGTAAGGCCTGAAAGTCCCAAAGTCAAATACGCCCCCAAGGGTAGTTGAGAATGACCAAGTTAAGATCCTGTGAGACTTCCAGATACAGATGGACAAACTGGTGCTCCCAGGCCTCTGGCAGAGAATACAAGCTTGAAGGACAAAGACAAAAAAAAACCCTCCATCCCTGTACACTTCGCCACATGGACTGTTTACTTGTTGGTACCTAAACTTGTTTGGGCAGTAAAGCTTGGATGACAAGCAGACTTCCACCACCAGAAGAGATCAAAATATCAGTCAGCTTCCAGTTTTACAGAAACTGTTTTGGCTTCCAGAGAAATGAAGACCAGGCAGAAAGGATGCCGGTTTCTGGGACAGATGCTCCGAGAATGACTTCTACTCCCCCGCCGTCTGGCCCTCCATTACTTGCCTGTATTGTCAGAGGTCTTGAGTGGGGGTGGGGGATGCCTCATACAAACACTTTCATCCCATCACTTACATGTGGACACACTTTTCTCTAATCACATGAAGTTTTCTGAGCAGCTCGCCACCTGTGGGAGTTCAGGGGGAGTTTTTCACCAGTGTTCTGCGAGCTTGTTTAGAGACATGACGGATAAAACACGAAGGGAAATGAGAATGATTAGAGATAAACGTGTGTTTCTAGCTGCACATACAAAATGTCTGGTTTCCATAAGAAGCCGGGTGAGCTGCACACACCAGGGGGTTCAAGGGCAGTTTCGTAAATCATTTAACCCAAATTTGGCCATCTGAAGAAAAACAAAGAGCAGTGAAAGTAATAAAGAGTCACAGATGTTCGCAGAAAACATGCAGCTAACATTTTTTGCCCTCCTGACATAAAGAAAATAACAATATGCCATTAAGCAAGTCTTTCAAGAACTAGGCTGCCAAGAATTGTGTTAATTTAGAAAGTTCAGATTACACTGAAGACCGTTTTTCTGGATTTGATCTTTTTATGGCTTCTGATTTACTGAATTCAAACATTACACACAACTGAAAGGCTACTAAAGTAATCTCTGTTTTTACATGTTACATGTGTGCACATTGTGTAGGTCAGTTTTAGATCACAAAGGGGTTAGCTTTATACACGACCATCTCATCTGACTGCTCACTTTATTATGCAATAATATACGTTTCTTTCATAACACAGCAGGTTATGAAAGACAAGTGAAAATACTTTTGATAACTGAGGAAGGGTGGCCATCTGAAAAATTTACATCTACTCCCATTTTGGGCAATTTTTACCAAAATTAGGGCCCAAAAATATTTTAGTGATTTCTGGTTTCCATTAAGAAGCTTTGGTCTTCGAGCAGAGCTAACAGCGCGTCACGGAAAACTATTTCACGCATCATTTTCAGTGATTAACATTTATTTCAGAAACATTTGGGCTGTGGACCAGAGCTGAATGGTTAGCTAAATTATTAATGATTTTAACTGAACATAGTTAAATCAAGTAATTCAGAAAAAGCACATTTAAAAAAGATAAACCAACATTAATATGACATTTTTAGCCATTTATATTTTATGTTAAACCAAAAAATGCTTGTAAATATTTCTTCTTTAAACATTTCATCTTGATGCCAACAGCCTGACAGGATTATTGAGTCGGTATCAGCCAGTAACCAAAGTAGTGTTTGAAGGCTGCAGGCCTCAGATCAGAGCTCGTCCACAGGGGGTTAAACAGCTCTGCAGCTCTGCTGTGTTTGAAGGGTTAAGATCCATACGTTCAGGCTGCTCTGTGGAGTTTTAGGACCGATAAGATAAAAGCTGCAGGAGCACTTTAAGAATGCGGTCTGCCTCGTTCAACTGATGGAGGCCAAAACGTTTACCATGAGGCATCGGGTTTATATTTTAGAGTACTGGGTACCATCTGAAGTTTCAATTTATTGGGAGCACTGAAATATCTGCGTTTTGATTCAAAGTCGGTATGTTTTTAAAGCCGAAATTCTTTTGTTAAATCTTTACCACAAGCAGCCACACAAGAAATAACCTGTTGAAAATGAAATTATGGGACCAACCACACAACAATCAGAGCCAAACCAGTCTGTAAATGGACATTCAGACAGTCTGTAAAGCTGTAAGTAGGCTCTTCATAACCATCCGGGTTCCTTAAAGCTGCAGTTATGGCTGAACAATTAGTCCTTCATGCAGACTGTCAGCACAGCTCTGAAACCATTTCTACACAAGCTCAATGCTCACTGCAGGACTCGCTTTACCTAAAGACCGCAGTGGCAACGACTCAAATAAAAATCAAGGCCACTGGGGTTGGTGTGGAAAAAGAAATCCAAGCAGCAAACAAAGTGATTGTGAAGGTTTTCCAACTCTTTTGCAACTGTTGCAGAATCGCCCTCTCTGCCATCTGGGAATCTCTGTGTTCCTGCTCAGAAATAAGACTGAAATGCAGATGGAGACAGAACTGCTTGTACGCTGTGTCTGTCCGACCCAGCAGCGCTGCTCGCCTTTGCCCCAAACAAGCCTGATGCCAGAGGTCAAATACAGAGACCTGGTGTATTCCTGGGGTCAAACCAGTCTCACTGCCGCTCAATGAATGTGTTTCTAGACCTGAACCAAGCATTTTGGTACCTGAATGAATGAAAGTGAAAGTAATAAGGAAAAAAAACTGCCTTTAACACAAGGACTCTAATCAGCAGCTTCAACTTCCAGATAATGCTCTCTAAACCAATTCCCACTGTTAATATCTTTCCATCTGACTTCTCAACTTCATCTTCATTTCAGGGCTGCAGGGGGCTGGAACCTACCCCAGCAACTGTACGACAAGAGACGACTGCAGTTTAATTAACCGAATTACTTTTATCATCAATGGTTATAGTAGAGTTTTACCCATTTTCCACTGTTTGAGGTTTCTGTTCCTGAGAACGGAGTGATGTTCAGTACCAGCTCTCCGAACAACAAGTGGTCGACATCGTCATTTCTAATTAAACTGTTTGTAATTTGTGTTGCATTCACGTTCCCAGTGGAGCTGTTTGGCTCTTCATATTAAACTTCTATGAACTACCACTGTTTGCCTTTCCTGGCTTGTTTGTGTTTTCAGCCTAGTGTTTACTCCAGATGGACTGGAAACCATCCAACAAAGTAACTGTGAAAAACTGGGAAATGCATCATGTATAGTGTAATATTCCATAAAATCTCTCAGTACCAATCAAACTCTTTGACCCTTGCTGTCTGGAACAACACCCATCACACTGGGACTCCGTAATATTCCAGGAATGACATGGAATGAGGACCAGTGGGAACCACCAGTCTCCACTGAGACCAGTAACACTGAAATACCATCAGATGACATGTTACATCTGCTGTTTGACAGACACTTTTATACAAACACACTCACAGCGTCCTGAGAGAGGACGCTTTCAGTCTGGATGGCTCCAAAGGAGCTGAACTCAGCAGCATGATCACATGACCACTGAAACCAGGACACGATGGCGGTGAACTGGCCCACGCAGAGATCGACCAACGTGGACCTTTAACACCTCGTTAGAAAAGGAGGCTCTTTGTTTACAGAAGCTTTTTAGGCAAGCAGTGTTTCCCACAGAAAAGGACTGACGGTATTGAGACAGAAAGCCTTCATTAAAATCATCCATCTGGAACAATCAACGTACCTTTAATAAAATGTAATTATCCTCCACAACATTTAGCAAAAACACCAGGAGCCGGCGGTTTTCTGGGTGTGCACTGCTGTTTAAGTCCAGCCTTAGACCCACTCATGTTAGTGTTTTGGGTTTAATTTCCCTATTACAAATTTACAACAAGTACCTTTTTGTTATGTACACATTAATGCTTAAATAATTATACTCTAAAATATAAAATTTAAACAGGGCCACTTGTTAAATTCCAAATACTGCAGAAAAAACAAAACTCTCAAATCGATGGGAAAAAAGAAGCTGAACACATGGCAAAGTGTACCTGAGTGGTCGGAAACCTCAAAAAAGAACCCACAGTGTTCATCAGACTCAGGCAGGTGGGTTCAATGTCGTGGCTTCTGTCTGTATTTGACCACGAAGGTGAGCTGGTGCTTCAGCTCAGAACATCAGTGTTACTGAAGTAAACCGGCCGTGAAGTCTCGGCTAATTTCTTTTAAAGAAAATGACCAGTTTTAGTTCTCTGTACCAGAACAACGAGCTTCTAAAAACACCAAATTTAGCTCCCAGGCTTAAAACTTTAATCTCTTTGTGCCCCGATATTTTTACTTTGAAAAGACCACGTTAAGCTCCTTGTCCCAATATTTTGAATTCAGAGAGGCAGAGGCCGACTCTGTGATGTAAAACCACAGTCCAGTGTGGGTATTAATTCTCCCGCCGCCTGCACCTCCTGGGTAGAAAAGCACATTATTCCTCTGACAAGAATTTTTATGATCCGACTTGAGCTAAACAGCACGCCATGTGAGGCGCTGAGAGGAGAGAATAAATAGGCGAGGAGAGGCCGAGAAAAACCAAACAAGCGGCGGCTTTAAAAACGGCGGCGCACCGAGACGGATGGTCGTGTAAACACAGGCCTGATATTTTATAAAAAGTGAGAGTGTGACATCTGAATAGTTAGTGCCTGACTAGCTTATTGCTCAACGCAATCCCAGGGATGATTAATAGGTGGGGGGTGACACTCAGCGCTGAACCCCCTCAGAGGTGCATAAATCACTCTGTTTTCTTTACAATGATGTGGCACTTAGGGGAGGAAGGAGGGAGCAGGGGAGCAAAAACCCAAAGAAAAAGGGCAGAACAAAGCTGGGAAAAGAAAGGGAAGGTGGACCAAAAGGAGGCAGCAGGAGGTAAAAAAAAAAATGATACCAGAGGTACAGAAAGAAGCTAAAAGCAAGAGGAAAAGACAAAATAAACAAGTGAAGATGACAAATGTAAGAAAAGATGAAGACGTTTGATAAATGGTGAAGCGAAGCAGGAGAAACTGTCAAACAAGAAGAAAAAAAGGAGACAGGGAAAAAAAGTTGCTGTAAAAATAAGAGAGCGAGACAGAAGGAGGAAAAATGTCCGTCCAGTTTTCCAGCTGGTTAATGTCAGTAACAGTTATTAGTTTGTCAGATAAGGTCTGTGCGTCTGTGTGTGTTTACATTAGGCTTAGTCTGACTAAAGCCCCACTTAGTGCTGTGTGTGCGCACATACATGTCCGTGGTTGTGAGGACAAGTCTCAGTTGTCGGCCTGTGGAGTGATGGCGTGCTCACTCACATGTGACAGACCTTCAAAGGGTTTGGTTTCAGGGCTTTGGCTCGCATCAGGCCGAGGCATTTATTAGTTTTAGGAGAATGAGGGCGCTCACAAAGATAAAGCACTCTAACACCGTCTACTTCACCTCAGCTAAATATTTGACTCCAATGTAAAAACACACCTTCCCTTTTCCTTTCTCCTTCACACATACAAACACACACGAGTCTTTCCAAACCTGTGAGGACACAAAACCCACCAAAATCCAGTCTTAATGCCTTAATAAAAAGGTAACTTCTGGTTGGCCATGTCCATCCCTTACGGTCTCTTATGTGACAGTTACAAGAAAGAACAACAAGAGGCATGCGTATGGATACAGTCTACGGTCTGGAACATCTGTGTTCAGCTCCCTGTTTGGGTCCAGTGTACATCACACTTTCCTTTTTCATACACTTAGAGCTCAGTTATGCGGAGGCTCAGGCTGCTGGGGGACTTCCCATGATGCACCGAGCATTTCTTCTCCACTGTCATCAGCTTTGTCCAGTCTCCTTCTAACCAGTCAATGCTGGGCGCTGCCCCTCCATGAGACTGGTTCTGACTTCCTGTTTTTTTGGGAGGGTTTTTTTGCCACGGCAGCTTTATCGGCAGTATAGAGAGACAGGAAACGGGGGAAGACACACGGCCAAATCAGTAACAAGCTGGGACTCGAACTCGTGCCGCAAAGCGGCATATGCATGCGGTCGCCTGCTCCACTCCTGAGCCACCCAGGTGCCCCCTGACTTCCTGTTAAAAGGGACTTCTTCCTCCCCACCGTTGTAAAGTGCTGCTCACAAAGACTGTCTGATGGTTGGGGTCTTTATGTTACAATATAAAGCACTTTGTGATGCCTTTTAAGCTACAGTGGTGTGAAAAAGTGTTTGCCCCCTTCCTCATTTCCTGTTTTTTTGCATGTTTGTCACACTTAAGTGTTTCGGAACATCAAACCAATTTAAACAATAGTCAAGGACAACACAAGTAAACACAAAATGCAATTTGTAAATGAAGGTGTTTATTATTAAAGGTGAAAAAAAAATCCAAACCATCATGGCTCTGTGTGAAAAAGTGATTGCCCCCCTTGTTAAAACATACTATAACTGTGGTTTTTCACACCTGAGTTCAATTTCTCTAGCCACACCCAAGCCTGATTATTGCCACACCTGTTCTCAATCAAGACATCACTTAAATAGGAGCTGCCTGACACAGTAAGGTCCACCAGAAGATCCTTAAAAGCTACACATCATGCCGAGATCCAAAGAAATTCAGGAACAATTGAGAAAGAAAGTAATTGAGATATATCAGTCTGGAAAGGGTTATAAAGCCATTTCCAAAGCTTTGGGAATCCAGTGAACCACAGTGAGAGCCATTATCCATAAATGGCATGAAGACATGGAACAGTGGTGAACCTTCCCAGGAGTGGCCGGCCACCCAAAATTACCCCAAGAGCGCAGCGACGACTCATCCAAGAGGTCACAAAAGACCCCACAACAACGTCCAAAGAACAGCAGGCCTCACTTGCCTCAGTTAAGGTCAGCGTTCATGCCTCCACCATCAGAAAAAGACTGGGCAAAAATGGCCTGCATGGCAGAGTTCCAAGGAGAAAACCACTGCTGAGCAAAAAGAACATTAAAGCTCGTCTCAATTTTTCCAAAACACATCTTGATGATCCCCAAGACTTTTGGGAAAACATTCTGTGGACCGATGAGACAGACGTGGAATTCTTTGGAAGGTGTGTGTCCCATTACATCTGGCGTAAAAGGAACACTGCATTTCAGAAAAAGAACATTATACCAACAGTAAAATATGGTGGTGGTAGTGTGATGTCTGGGGCTGTTTTGCTGCGTCAGGACCTGGAAGACTTGCTGTGATAAATGGAACTATAAATTCTGCTGTCTACCAAGAGATCCTGAAGGAGAATGTCCGACCATCTGTTCGTGTACTCGAGCTGAAACCAACTTGGGTTCTGCAGCAGGACAATGATCCTAAACACACCAGAAAGTCCACCACTGAATGGCGGAAGAAAAACAAAATGAAGACTTTGGAGTGGCCTAGCCAAAGTCCTGACCTGAATCCTATTGAGATGTTGTGGTATGACCTTAAAAAGGCCGTTCATGCTCGAAAACCCTCTAATGTAACTGAATTAGGACAATTCTGCAAAGATGAGTGGGCCAAAATTCCTCCAGAACGCTGTAAAAGCCTCATTGCAAGTTATCGCAAACGCTTGGTTGCAGTTGTTGCTGCTAAGGGTGGCCCAACCAGTTATTAGGTTTAGGGGGCAATCACTTTTTCACACAGGGCCATGATGGTTTGGATTTTTTTTCACCTTTAATAATAAACACCTTCATTTACAAATTGCATTTTGTGTTTACTTGTGTTGTCCTTGACTATTGTTTAAATTGGTTTGATGTTCCGAAACACTTAAGTGTGACAAACATGCAAAAAAACAGGAAATGAGGAAGGGGGCAAACACTTTTTCACACCACTGTATATAGATACAGCTGAACTAAATTACCCAACTTACTGGTCCACTGCAGGGAGATGAAGTCTGTCCCAGCACTGGGTCTATCATGGGGCTTACAAACCAAGACAGGCAACCAAAGATTTACTCTGACATTCACACCTGCAGCTAATTTAAAACCACCAGTTAACCTGGAAACATGTTTGGACTGTGGGAGCAAAACCATGCAAGCACAGGGACTGTACCAGAAAAGGAGCCAGATATTTAAAGTCTACCATAAGGTGTAAATCATATTAATGCTGCTGCATTCTCAGTGCACTGTGATGTGTGTGGGGCTGAAGTCTGTTTCCTCTGCTCTCTCTGTGTCTAAACAGAGCACTTAAATGCCCTAACACTGTCAGCTCATCTCCAGCAGCAGATTTAAAAACCTGCAGCGTCCCCTCGCTGAAAAACTACAATTATCTGCTGTGAAATATAATCGCTGTCAAGACAAGAAGGCGCAGGTCAGCTGCCGTCATGTCCTTTATAAAGTCTGACTTGTTTTTGTCAGGTCCATTTTTGTCCTGTCTCCTTAACCACGTGGTTACTAATTTCAGACCACTGGAGTTGAACATCAGCGTGCAGATTAGGATGTTATTACTTTCTAAAAACAAACAAATAAGTGTAATTGGTTGAAAATGCCTGTTTCGTGTGTGATGTTTGCTGTCAGATGTGTTTTCACTGACGTGTAAAATGCCCGACCCTGAGCCTTAATGGTGCAGAGGCAGTGATGGCCCCAGTGTTAAACTGTTAGGACCAGCCCAGGATAGCGGGTTCAGCTCCGATAAGATTCTCGTCCTGGCTCTGGGCACGCCGTACCTGTTTGAACCGAGCGAGCTCTTTCAGGGCACGCCCCCACTGCTGCTTGTAGTGAAGCTTGGACTTGGTGGTGGACTCCAGCTTCCTCTCCAGCTCCACCTAACAAAGTGACAAAGAAAATCACCAGTTACTTTATTTTATCAAGCACTCCTTTATTTTGGTTTCACTTATTGTGTTAGACGTCATAAACTTTATTATTTTAGTTTTTGATTTCTTTCACTATTTCTAACTTTTATTTTCACTGAGTTTTAAAGTTATTGTTGCTTTGTTATTTTATCATTTAGGCTTTTCTTAAATATTCAAAATCTAGTGTTTCACCTGTACTATTACATGTTGTTGAATTATACAACATATTATTATGATTCATTTTTAAGTATCTTATTTTACTCACTACACACATGCTGTCACTTTAATTCTATTTTATTTCATCATCTTGTTTTTAATATTTTGTTCCTTCTCGTCAGTTTAACAGATGTGTGTGAGGTCACCCTGTAAACCTGCAGAGAAACTCATGTTTGTTCCTCTGCTTTACTACAATGAGCAGCATCTTTCCTGGTAGTGCTGTAAATAAACAGGTAGCCTACCTTCTCCAGAGTGAGCAGGTTGATCTCTGACTGCAGTCTGAACTCGGGTCTGATGTTCTGTTGTTCTCTGAACAGCTGGAACTCTTTCTCCAGCTGTTTGTAGCGGGACTCACCATCTGCAATCTGCACAACAGGAGTGCAAAGGAAAGAAGAGAGGAGGTTACTTTACTTAACAGTGAGAATCAGCATCAGTCAACAGATCTGAGCCTCAGTTTCTACCTGCTGCAGCAGCCGGGCTCGTTCCTCCTCCATCAATCGGACTTTCTCTCTCTCTAGCGCCACCCGGTGGTCGCACTCCTGTCGCAGTCGCCTGCTGCTCTCCTGCAGCTCCCTCTGGCTCAGCTCGTGCTCGGCCTGCAGCTCCCTCTGCAGCCTCTGAGTCTGACAACAGAGAGGCACTCCCTTTGAACAGCATGCTGAGAATATATGAGGTTTAAAACAGCTAACACATAAAAGACACCGTCAAGTCTCAGCATCAACACCATAACAATGACTAAAGGTGAGAAAGAGACAATGTAAAGAACCTGTTCCACACTCGTTACAGAGAATGTAAAACTATCAGCTGGTTAATCAGCTGACTGATGACAGAAAATTAATCTCCAAATATTCCAGTACTAATTGATCGTTAAAGTTTTTATGAACATTTGCTACTCATTAGGAAAGTGTTTACTGATATTTACTCATAGACACACAGGACAGGACAGCTGAGGGACTACCCCCACAACCACCCCCACCCCATTCATCATTCACTGACTCTCCCACTGACCCACACAATCACGTCATGCTATTTGCACTGTATTATACACCCTACACCTCCTCCCACAACATACCCTGTATACGTTATATTTTACTGTAAATATGTGCTCTGGTGTATAGTATGTATATTCTATTGTATATATTTTGTTACTTTTTATATATTTTATTTTGACTATATATATTTTGTTAATCATTCCACTTCCATTAGACATCAGTGTATGTTTGATTACATTTAAATCATTCTATTTGTATCTTCATCTTGTGCTACAGTGTTGCCGGGTACAGTGTAGCATTTCACTGCTAGTTGTACCTCTGACCATGTGACAAATAAACTTTGATTTGAAGCTTATTTTTCTGACTGGAGGAATCGCCCCCTGCTGGTCATTAGGGAGAATGCAGGGTTAAGGTACTTCAGTTTTCAGTCTAGCTACGACCGTCTCAGACATACGTTTGATGAAAATAGACGTAGAGAAGCTTTAATGAAGCCTGCTGTGTTCATTTCCAGCACTTCACCTTTAACCTACATTTTAAACATCAGCACAGTTGATGTTTTTATAAGATGAACCAGTTTTTTGCTTGTTTCTGCAGACTGTCTGTTATGCATGCACTCACTATAACAGCACAAGCTGCAGTAAAGGAGGCAGGACTAAACTTTGGAACATGGCCACAACTTCTGGTCTGTGATGAACAAGAACTACACAAAGATCTGCTGCTTTTGAACTGTGAGCTATTCCCACTTGGACTGAAGACGAGCTGCTTTTGTCCGCGTCTTTGTGCTTTTGTGTGTTTTAAATTGAACACAAGATGGTGCTGCATATGTGGAGCAAAGTCACGAAACAGTCGAGGTGATGGATGGCGACAGATGTTGATAAAGTACTGAATGATCTAATCATCCAACAGGACACTTTGTGTGAAGACTGATGATCATTTTTTTGTCTATAGTCCTCCTTCCAGCATTTTCAGGTTAAACACCACATTTGACTTTTACAGACAATCATCTTTATGAATATTATAACCCTGAGACACAGTATATTGTGCCAACAGTGAGCATCTGACCTCTAGTTCAGCCTCAGCCAATTGTTTCCCTCTCTTCTCCAGATCAGACAGAGTCTTCTGGAGCTGCTCCTCCACCAGGTTATATTCCACCTCCTGAAAACACATACAGAGATGTGGAGAAGTCAGCAGCAGGGACCTCTGAGTAAAATTTGAATGTGAATTTGTGTGGGTGGGTGCAGACTCTCCACCTTCTTCTTGACCAGAGCTTCTCTCTCTCGGTCTCTCCTCCTCCACTCCTCTGCTAACACCTGCATGTGATTCAGCTCCTTCTTCCTCAGCTGAAACAAACACATTTACCTTAATTATTTCAACTGCAGTTCAGTTTTAGTCTGGCCATGGCAAAGGTAACTGCTGTAAAACAGTAAGGAGTTACTGTGGAGTGGTGACCTGATCATCAAACAGACCCTCCTGCTCCTCCTTCCACAGCTCCAGCTCCAGGGCTGTGCGGTAGTCCAGGGTGTCTCTGGAGGGCGTGGGACCCAGTGGCACTGTGTGGAGGCTGGGTGCTGCAGGTCTGGGTGCTGCTGGGGGGACAGATGGCTGCAAGTGAGGTGGGAGTTCATTCTGTAGATATGCACGGATAAAAACCATGTCAAAAGTTACATCTGAATTAGGAAAAAATATATTAAAAAATGCATTTTTTTAACTCTCAAAGAAGCCCAGCACAGGCAGAAAGCATCCCAGCTCGACACTGTTTACTTGGTTTTATTTCAGGGACATAACTCTGTTAAAACATATTTATCTCACACCGGCACTACCCTCTGAAACAGGTACTTACTGTAGAAGCTGCAGGTCTGGGTCCCCCCAGCAGCACCCAGACCTGCAGCGTCTACGTATCTTCTACGTATCGTGTTGAAGGCACTGTATCGACTGTAGTTAAAATGGGACTGGTCTGGACTTTTCTATCTCTTTGTACCACAGATGGTGCAGCGAGTCAGAGAAGTGTTTGCAGAGAACTAAGAGGATAAAAGTTAGAAGCAGATTGTTTATAACAGTATTTCTGGTCTTCATCTCACTGAAAGAAAAACCCACTTACCTGATTGTTTCTGACATCTGTAGTTAATTTGTTCTCTGATTTCAAACCACCATCTCACCTGTGATGAGTCAGACACGATGACCTCTCTGGCTTTAACCAATCCCAGGTCCTCCAGTGTTGCCACGTAGCTCAACTCTGCCACCTTCTCAGCAGGCCTGATAGATAGAAGCTGTTAAACAGGGTTAACCATCATGATGCGACCACTCGGTCAGTCTGGTTCCTACCACTGTGTCTGGACTACGGGGATCCTGTCCTGGTGAGTCTGTCTCCAGCTCTGCTCTCCTGTTGATCCCAAGAATCTGCTCTTCTCAGCACTCAACAGGTGAGACAGCTGGACGGAGGCTCGTCCAATCAGCTGGTCCCGGCTGGTGGTGTCTCTGTGCCAAACCTCCACCACCAGAGGAACTCTACAACACAGAGTTAAATCATCATGCTGCTAGAAGACAATGCAGGGACACTGATGCGAACAGGGACACGTGCCGCCCTACCTGCTGGTCACAAGTTACAAACACTGAAAAAAAAAGAGTCCTTACTACGGCACCCAAAATCTGTCCGTTGTGCCGGTTCATTAACACACTGATGGCCCACATTTGAGTTGTTTTTTTTTACCTAACACCAAACGCAGTGATGCATTCCTGTCATTTTTCTACTGTGAGCATATAAAAAGCAACTTTTTAGCACATTTTTTGCCAGCTGGATGCTTCAAGAGGTCATCTCATCGAGCATAGGTGGCATCACGTGTAAAGCTGCAGGAAGCATGAGCTGTAGCAGGTGAAGAGCTAGTGCCGCTGCACTGGGATCAATGAGGCCGCAGAAGAGAGCAAGGACAGCCATCGGCAGATGCAATTCAAAAGTGTAGAGTCCAAGTCTGTTTGCAACATTATTTAAGAGCTGATTTCCAAAAGCATGAGCAAGCCACCCTGTTTCATGCACACATGAACGTACATATGCTGCCCAGCCTCACTACTGCCACAAATCTCATTGTACAGGAAACACTGGATCAGGATAGAAAGGTTTCCTCAAAGAATAAAGATGAATTAAGCTTCAGCTTTGTACGAGCCTTCCCTGTAAGGGCAGCTAAACGTCCTCCAAAGCAGGGTTTAATATGACTTTTATACTGTTAAAAAAACTTGATCTGTCAAGTAAACAGAAAAGAGAATTATAGCTGAAGACATAACCACTATTCAAGCTGCAGTTATTTGTGCCTTTGGCTGCAGACCCCGGAGCGGTCAGGAGGCTCAGCGGTGGACGCGACCCCCACGGGAGGCCACAGGGGGGCCGTACCCAGAGAGACCTCTGCCAAAAAGTTTCTGTAATGTTTGTCAGTTCACCTCAGAGTGGATTTTTCTTTCCCTTTAAAAAGCATCACAGTGAGATGGTTTCATTACTGTGTTAGCATTACAAATATTACCCAGTGTGCCTTTATAAATATACAAGCTAAAGTGGTTCAATGAAATATTTTTTCTGACATTGATGAAAATGGATTTTCAGTAACGACTGATGCTGAATAAAAGTGAATCATTTCACTGTGATCAATATTTCAGGGACTTTGTCCCAGCCTTTGTTTAAAATGTGAGATTATAATCGCTGCTGCAGTAGATGCATTTCTTTACATTTAGTTGTTCCCACCTGTGGAAGGTCTCCTGTAGCTGCTGCGGCAGGGCCGCGAAGTTGAAGGCGCAGTAGGACTGAGGCAGAGACACCTCCACGTTCCTCTGCAGCTCCACAGGAGGGTTAGTCATGATCGGGGCAGCGCTGCCGAAGAACGGGTACGAATACCTGAAGTGCAGCCGATACACAACCGCCAGTGAACACACAAATTACCTGCATCACACACCAGACATTTATAAAATGGACTGAGTTGGTTCTGCCTTTTATTTTAATGTTGTTAAAGGCATGTTTGTTATGGAGTGTCCTTTCTCTTTGGTGGTAAACTAACCATCCACAGAGTGCTGTGCAGACACTTTTAAAAATCACACTGACAATTAGAAATCACCTCATGAACCTGCAGGTCGTTCCCATCTCCCACTTTTGAGAACATTTGAGAACTAAACACTACGCAGCATTAAGCAGAATTAAGTTATTTTTATATGGGAAGGAAATCATGGCGGACACAATCTGCAGGCTGCAGCAGCTCTTCCCATATTCACTGACAATAGTTGTTCCAACTTTGGGCTCTGAAATTTTAGTGGTGCTGAGCCAGTGCCAGTTTCTAACACTGTCACCATACCTGACTGCGGCTCGAAGCTGCAGAATATGTGACAGGTATGAAAACAACCTCTGCACTGCGAACTCAGAACAGGTAAACGGTTTCACCTGAGAGTAGCAGCAATGGGGTGGGGTAAGCTGAGGCTCCCCAGGCTGCGGAGGTCCAGAGAGAAGCAGTAGTGATGAGCGGAGGGGGGACGGACACTTTAGGAGCAGAAACGCTGACAGATAAGAGTCCACCATCTGCTGCAGCCTCGGGCTGACCGGGCGGCGGTGCAGGAACCTCCACATCTGAAGCTGGACACGAGTGAACAAACTTCAGCTCTGAAACTGTCAAACGTCTTGTCTCAAAATGACAGGTTGTTATTTTGTGCCTCACCTGCCAATCCTGCCGGCGCTCTGCCGTGAGGGCGCTCATCCAGCAGACTCTCTGCTTCGCTCTCTGTATGAGATGAAGGAGGAGGGAAAGGAGGACCGCGAGGACGAGGAGGAGAGTCGGGAGGTTTATGGACCGGAGAGGAGCTTTGAGGTCTCTGTTCAGCAGGAGGAACAGCAGGAGACGGGGCAGACTGTGGCAGAGCTCCAATACCATCCTTACTCCCTACAGACTGTAAAAGCACAGAATATCATGCAGGGTGACATGCACCGAGATAATCCAAGACCACCCCAGGTCCATCATAAAGCATGACAAAAACAATGAATGCATCTATGGAAGCTATAAAGAGCACACAGGTAAATAAACTTGTTAAAGAAACCCATGAAAACATCATGCCAGTGTCATCCATCTGCAGGTCTGCTGAGTCTCGGCTGAGGCTCCACGCAGACTTCTGCTTTCCCTCCAACCTGCTGTGATACACAGACTTGTCCACACACTCACTACACTAAAAAGGCACCGAGTGCACATCAGACAGACTAGAAAAAAGCTAAAAAGAACAGTGACACATTTATGGTGCCGTTCCAGGTCTACATCCAAAGGAGAGTACAGTCCCAGTCTTTCCTGTGCTCTATATTCCCAATCCTAGGACTGACTGACTGTCTGTGGTGTGGGTCAGTAAACAGCCGAGCTTTGTATTCATAACCAAATGAACTGAAACTAAACTAAAAAAATAAAACAAACATTAAAATAAAATTAATTTTAAAATGAAAGGATGTTGAGAATGGGCTTAAATAATAATAATAATTATTATTGGTCTATTCTTGGTCCTGTCAATCTGCTCAAATGAAACTCTGAGCACTTGTTTTTATTCCAGTAGGTGTGTTTGTACCTGTGGTGCAGCCTCCTCCCTCCTCAGGGTCACAGCCACTCCCAGGGTTGGCTGCAGATCAGCGGGAAGAGCAGGTAGTGTCTGCCTGACCCGTTTTGGAGGCTGCAGGACAAAAGCTCCTCCACCATTGCTGCTCTGTTATCCAGATCCATGGAAATGCCAGCCAGAGCTGAGAGAGAAACGTCTGTGCTGCCCAGAGAGTGATTCCCACAGCAGAGGTGGATCTGAGGACAGGAAAAGACAGACATACAGAGACATGGCAGGTAACGGGGAGGGAAGAGCTCTCAGCCAGGCACTCACCTGTAAACTGGGCTGCTGAGACATGAAGGCCTTGAGGATCTGTTTGCTGCTGCGGATGCGAACAGAGGTGCGCTCTGGCTCAAAGTCGGGGCTCAGCAGGTTGTGGAAAGGCTCGCTGGTTATGTCGTTCCCCAGTAAAGAATAGTAGAAGAAGAACTCGGAGCTTGCTGACAGTTTCATGGTGCTGGGGACCAACTACAAGGAAATCAAATAATTTGGCTGGTTTTAAACCCTTTTTTAAAGTCTACATGCATGTGTGAGGTGATCAGATATTAGCAGCACCTGTAGGCATGGACAGTTGGGGTCTGACTGAGTTGGACGGGGCCCGTGTCACAAAGCAACTTTGTTACCTTTTGTGCTAAGTTTATTTACATATATTTTACCCTTTTATTGAAGGATTTTTTAAAGATTTAAACTCTCCAGGCTGAACACTGACAAAGGGTGAGTTTTTTTTTTTATCCAGATTTTTTTGTCTTTACAATTGTTGGAAGCCAAAATCCTTCTATCTATCTGGACCGGTCACCAGTCCCCTCACACTGAGAGAGCCGTTTGTGCTCGCGGTCAATTTAGGAAAACCAATTAACCTCAGACTGCGGGAGGAAGCTGGAGGACCTCGAGAGAACCCACAGAGGTAAAGGAGAACACGCTGTGGCGGCGGGGTGTGGTTCGGGGCACGGCTGCAGGGGAGAGGTGGGGCAGTGGGTTCTGAGAGGGGCGTCAGGGGGACCGACTGTGTGTGTTTTTATCTTTTTATGCAGCAGCTGGCTGGAGGAGGTTACAAAAAAAAAGAACACAATAAAAAGGAGTATTGCAACACAACCCGACACAAAGTTACTTTCCTGCATTTATTTTTTGCTATAAAAAGAGAGACTTTGGTCAAAAAACATCTACGATACAGAGAAGAACTGAGTGCCACACAAGGCAGCCATTGGTGAACCAGTGGAAAGAGTAATTACCGGGCGCCCACAGCAGCCTTCGTTTCCTGTCAGCTGCCCCCCTATCTCTGCAGGTCTCTTATTGCCACCTGAAGACATCCTGTGCTGAAGGCTGAGTGCCAGCAGGGTCCGGCCCCCACCACCATTTTCCCCATTTATTTATTTTAAAGTTTAATGTATGCATGACCTTTGTTTATTTAATGAATAGTTGTGTTAAACAATCAGAATTACTGCCAAAAATGAGAATACATTAACAGACCATAAAAACGACACATTAATTAAGGTTTCTAACTAATGCTGCGGTGTGAAAACAGTCGCTGTCTTCACTTTTTTATTATGACTCTGAAGGAGACGGTTCCTGTAGGAGCAGTTAAGAGATGCAGCAATAATCTTTGAACAACAACAACCACCTGAGATGTTCTTCATCCATATTTTAGAAGTCATTCCGAGAAAACTGCTGTGTTTTTATTTCTTTAAGACTTTTTCCAGCTTCTCCCAGAGTGCCTTTAGATGACCCAAGAATAGCAGGCCTGGGGATGCTGTCAGCTGGGTTTATCATCACATTTGACACATGGAAACAGAAACAACCACTGCAGCAGTGACAACATGCGAGCGAGCCAAGAAAAAGAGTGTTTCTCCATTTTCTGTTATCAAGCTTAAGTCCAGAAATTTGTGGGTGTGACATCACTTTGACTACTTATCTTAAATAATAACAGTTCTGCGTTTAGGTCTGACGTAACCAGTCAGACATCAGGGTCGGAGTGCGGCCTTTACCTGCTCCAGTTTGGTAGCGAAGGCCACGGTGACAGAGAGGACAAACATGTCGGTGCAACGATCTGCAGGCCCCACTTGATGGTAACCCTGGTCTGGGATCAGAATGGCCTCCAGCTGCTCGGGGAGCAGATCGGCTACTGAGGATGACCCTACACCAGCATAGCATGAGGACCAAAACAAAGAGACAACATTAAATAAACCAATCTTACAGGTTAAACCAAAAAAAGTATTTTTTATTCGCTGAAACCACGTTATTCCTCTCTACTGTCGATGGGGAGCAGAGCAACACTTACACAACAGCCGGAGTCTGCACAAAACTACGAACAAGACCTCACAGCTGTAAACATGAATTATGATGACAGAAGAGAGTGGACATCTGAAGGGATTTTAACTCCAAAGAGAGCAACGTTCACCGCAGACACACTTTTACATGTAAACACACCGAGATGTCAGAACAAGTTGATACAGAGAATCAGGACTGAGCATAAAAACATATTTACCAGCTGTACGAAGGCTCTCGTGGCAAAGTGCCACTGTGAGCAAGGAAGGCATTACTTTCTCCTTCATTCACACAAAGGTTCTGACATTATGGAAACTGACCATTTATTCTAATTCTTTATGCCACTGAGACATATTTAACCCTGTAAAGTGTTTATTGAACTTTCACTTCATGGCTGAGCTGCTGTCGTTCCCAATCGCTTCCACTCTGTCATAATCCCACTAACAGCTGACTGTGGAACATTTAGTAGTGACTGGACTTGTTGCACAGGTATCATCCTATCACGGTACCACGCTGGAGTTCACTGAGCTCCTGAGAGCAACCCATTCTTTCTCTGATGTTTGTAGAAGCAGTCTGCATGCCTAGGTGTTAGTTTATACACCTGTGGAAGGGACTGGAACACCTGAACTCAGTGATCTGGATGGTGAGTGGACACTTTTGGTAATACAGTGTATGACCTTTAATTTGCAAACTTTTTGTTACATTTTTGCTCACAGTAACACAACATGTGTCTGATTATATACATCAGAAAAAAAAAAATCACACTGAGGACGCAGAGGTCTCAAAAACATGCGTATCCAATATGATACACTTGACAGTACAGGGTTAATTCAGTTACATTTACAAAGCCAACTCAATCACAATAACTAATACGCACCCTCATTAGAAACCAATAAACAGAAACACAGACTGAGCCGCTGCACTCAAACAGGAACTCAGGCTCGGTGCTCAGCTTTACAGACGGAATATTTTCCAGTGGAAGTGATGAGAAGTCAAAAGTCTGGATGTGTAAGTGCTAACTTCACAGAGAGGGAACCCCGCAGTCCGAACTCCTTCTGCACCTTTGACCTTACAGCGGTCACAGACACTCCACTACATGATTAATGTTATGTTATGAAGGAGACCGACCAGCACTGTTCTTTACAGTTACAAGAATTTCTAAAAAGGTCATGTTTTTATTTACAACCCAAACTCCACAGGAGGTTCGGTGTGCCAGGTTAAAATCTCTGGATCTAAACTCCACAAACACTGCCAACCCGCTATTCCCACTTCTTAGGTCTTGAACATGAGCCAGTGCTCATCCACAACTGAGCCAACATCTGGGCCTAACAGCTGATTCCAACATGAAGCCTCAAAAACTGCCGGCGAGCCTCCACATTCTTCAGTCCTTCCTTCTTCTTCTCGCTCACACTTTATATTTAAGAGTGACTAAAACCCACACACACCAGGCAGTACCTTTACAGAACGAAAAAATATCTTGTCTTTTACTTTGACTCCTTCGCATCTTAAATCAGAGTACAGAGGAAAACAGGTGATTAAAATGTTAGTTCAGTCTCTCCTGTAGACTGCTCCAACTCATCACCATCAAACTGAAAGCACTAGTACAGTTAAACAAGATGATAAGAGTGAAGTGAGAACAGGACAAAAGAGAGCAAAGAGTATTTCAGAAACCAGCTCACCTTGTCGGGGCGGGGCCTTCTTGGCTTTAAACCTATCGGGAGAAGGTTCTGGAGGGCTTGCTGTCATTCTCGAGCACCATGCCGAGCAGCAGGGCAGGTTTCTGTTTGGTGTATTTACTGCTGAGGAGTGGGTACCAACGCGGCTCCTAACACACAGACATTAATCAGAACACCAGCCCGGCACACAGAATCTCTCATCAGCAGACCTTCACCTGTTTGATCTCCTGAACCGATCGGAGATCGAGGACAATGTAGCCGACGCTCTCTTTCTTCTTGCTGACAGGGTCAACAGTAAAACACTGAAGCTTGATTGGAGTTCTCTGCAGTCTGAGGAGACAGAGCCATCGAGATGCATTACTGTCACTTGGCTAATATTGTCAAAATCCCACTTCAGAAATTCTTTTATGGTTTGAGGGAAAACTTTTTCTGCAATGCTGGAATGATGAGTTGTCTAATGATACAGAAATTAAAATCAGCAATATCAAAATATTGCAATATCAAGCACAAATCAAAAGGGCCCACAGTTTCTCTATTACGCCACCTGAATAACTTTGGGGTTTTGAATGGTGGTGAGAAAACTGCATTACTGTCCAATGTGCAACAACAGTTGCCTCAAGGTGCTTTCTATTGTTGGGCAAACCCCAACAGGATTAGAGAGAACACCTGAACAGATCCCCTGTGAGCAAACACATGGGGACAGTGGAAAGGAAGAACTCCCTTTTAACAAGAAGACACCTCTGTGAGAGCCAGCCTCAATGAGGAACAGCTATCTAGTGCTCCATAAAGCTAGGACATCTTACTATTCATCATTAATTGAAGAAAATAAGAACAACCCCAGGTTTGTTTTCAGCACTGTAGCCAGGCTGACAAAGAGTCAGAGCTCTGTAGAGCCCAGTATTCCTTTAACTAGTAATGACTTCATGGATTTCTTTACAAATAAAATTGTAACCATTAGAGAAAAAATTATTCATAACTTTCCCACTATCATTATGTACGGCTGCTTTCAGCACTGCTGGTATTTGTTTAGACTCTTTCGCTCCAGTTGATCTTTTGGAGTTAACTTCAATAGTTACTTCCTCCAAACCAGCAACATGTTTATTAGATCCCATTCCTACTAGACCAGGGATCCTCAAATCCAGGCCTCGAGGGCCGGTGTCCTGCAACTTTTAGATGCGTCTCTGCTTCAACACACCTGAGTCAAATATAGAAGTCATTAGCAGGACTCTGAAGAACTTGATTGCATACTGAGGAGGTAATTCAACCATTTGATTCAGGTGTGTTGGATCAGGGACACATCTAAAAGCTGCAGGACACCAGCCCTCAAGGCCTGGACTTGAGGATCCCTGTACTAGACTGTTCAAATAAATCTTTCCCATTATTGATGCTTCAATCTTAAAAATGATCAATCTGTCTTTATTAGTTGGCTATGTACCACAGGCCTTCAAGGTGGCTGTAATTAAACCGCTACTTAAAAAGCCATCACTGACCCAGCTGTCTTAGCTAATTATAGGCCAATCTCCAACCTTCCTTTTCTCTCCAAAACCCTTGAAAGAGTAGTTGTAAAACAGCTAACTGATCATCTGCAGAGGAACGGTTTATTTGAAGAGTTTCAGTCAGGTTTCAGAATTCATCACAGTACAGAAACAGCATTAGTGAAGGTTACAAACGATCTTCTTACAGCCTCTGACAGTGGACTCGTCTCTGTGCTTGTCCTGTTGGACCTCAGTGCAGCTTTTGATACTGTTGATCATAACATTTTATTACAGAGATTAGAGCATGCCATAGGTATTAAAGGTACTGCACTGCAGTGGTTTGAATCATATTTATCTAATAGACTCCAGTTTGTTCATGTAAATGGGGAGTCATCTTCACACACTAAGGTTAATTATGGAGTTCCACAGGGTTCTGTGCTAGGACCAATTTTATTTACATTGTACATGCTTCCCTTAGGCAGTATTAATAGAAAGCATAGCATCAATTCTCATTGTTATGTAGATGATATCCAGCTTTATCTATCCATGAAGCCAGATGACACACATCAATTAGTTAAACTGCAGGAATGTCTTAAAGACATAAAGGCCTGGATGACCTCTAATTTCCTGCTTCTAAATTCAGATAAAACTAAAGTCGTTTTGCTCGGCCCCACAAATCTTAGAAACATGGTGTCTAACCAGTCTAATATGTAGGACTGCATTCTTGCAAGTTGCTAATTAGTCTGTGAAAGACACTGTTGCAAAAAATAAATGAAGAAACTTGTAAGAGGCATCAATATTGGAATTATTTATTGGACCTAATATCCATTATTTCTGCATTCCAGACAAAAAAATATACAATGACAATAACAACTGTTTTGCGTGATCAAAAACATTAAATTGTTTAAAAAGACCTAGATGTGATTAAAAAGTTCTAAATTAAAAACCAACAACAAGCTGCAGTGCCAACACTTGATATCTAACCTGTGTTGGTGCAGTGTCCTGCGGTCGAGCTCCCAGGCCAGCTCGGTGCTGAACTGCGGCTGCTCTCTGTGCTCCACGGGATCCGTGGCCAGCTGCTCTCCATCAAAGCTCGCCTGAACCACCAGACTGAGCCGAGGACTCTTTGGGAAGTGGCGACCTGGGGAATGATCCAAAGTGTTATTTTACTAATCTGTCTCCCACACACTGGAGCTGGAGCACACAGCAGCAATTCTCCACTTATTACAACTTTTTGCTGTGTACATCAAAATCAAGTTAAGATGTTTTAACACAGAAAATGTCATTTAATACTTTGTTGTAGTCACAACCATCCAAAAATGAATGGACTTATTGTCCAACATCTCTCAGACTTTAGTAATTTCATGAGTTACAGGGCAACAACAAGAGTGCCCCATCTGACCATTTCTTAACGGCCTGGAAACACAGTTTGGTGAAGGCTGCTTAATCTGCCTGTGGTCTGTGCCAGCTGCATGTGGTGCAGTTATGATGGCCAGATCCCAACAACTGTGGGGAGAACAGTGGACTTGTGGGAGATAATGAAGGACATGATAACAATTTTGAGAGGCAATCTGAAATTTTGACATATCTAATTCAGACAGTGCTGGCTACAGGTTTGGCATTTAGGATGTGAATGGAAAACCAGATCTTATTTGAAGTGAATCTTTTTGACTCCTTTGCTTAATGTAAGGATGAAAGAAACGTGAACTTTGCTCTCATGATCTTTGTCTTACATTCCTGTTGTCTATCCTAGTAATCATTAAAACTCTTGGTAACCAGTTTTTTAGCTTCAAGTAATCATCTTTGGGTCTCAGCAGGGATGCATACAGGAACTGACATTTCTTTGAGCCAATTATGACACTAGGGTCGTACACTTATATGGATTTTATTGTCCATTATAAATTTTTAAAACCTTATTATACAATATATATATAATATTAAAACAAGATAATGGAGATAAAAATTATTACTGCCGCACTCTGTTTTTGTGCCTTTTTAGTAAACATCTGTCCTTTCCTGCTCCCTCTCCATTAAAGTCTGCATTCACTCTCCGGCAGGTTTAGTTCAGTCCAGTTTACTTATTTATTTAATCAATTATAAGCAAAGTCCACTTAACTAGAAAACACAAGATTCTTCTTTTTAAAAGTTGAATAAACCCACTATTATTCTAAAGCCTTTAAGGATGACTATAATCTATGCCGTACTGTGCAGACTTATGCGACACTCACAAATACAGTCACATATGTTCCTTTGTGCAAAACTGAAAATAAGTAATTTCCATCATGTACTCAACAAATCTGCACAGTGTGTCTGTGTGGGGAGCTGCACGTCCCATCGGGCACAGACAGCATAGCCTGCATTTTGCCATCATGAAATCGTCCCTGCCTTCTTAATCCAGCAGGTAAACAAAAAATGTAGAAAAGTACATGCCCTTCAGTGCAGGCTTTTGTAAGCTACAGCTGAACAAATAGATGGAGACTGTCCCAATAAGCTCGGATGGATGGATGTCTCAATAAGTGGGACAGGTGGACACGGGATAAGCTGTGAAATCCCACATGTAGTTGAGCACCTGGCCACCTTGGTTGCTCTGTGCTATCAGAATACTGATGTAACACCTGTGGAAATCTACATCAGTAAAATGTGTTGCAAACTCAACGAGGTAGAAAATGAGAGGTGCAAGAAGGACACCTAATGTGACTTTACACTGTCCTCTGTGACAGGAAACAGCTAATTCCTCCTCAGGATGGGTTTAATTCACCGAGCTGAGGTCAACATCAGCAGCACCAACAGGTAGGCTGCCCCCACCAGCTGCTTCATACGGGACTACTAACGCCCAGTAAGCCGCTGTGTCCGCTGGCACCAGCGAGTCAAAAACGTCACATTTTGGCACACTTGTTTGATATCTCCTGTGCATTTCACGGAGGTTATCCAGCTCTTTAAACCGCTCACCTTCCAGGATGGACACAACGATGAGAAGCTGGTCAGTCTTCGCAGCCATGTTCACATTTGTACAGCAGGAAAGTTTTATTCAAACTTCTCTTCACGCCGTCGTTCACAGAAAAAACTCACAACTATCCGGCCGTTACAAGCAGCAAAAAGCCGCTTTGTTGTCAAAAGTTGGCGCCACCCATTTTGGTTTCAAAGAGGAAGTGATGATGGAGACGCTCGAGTTCTCAGCGCCCCATGCTGGTTGGAGGTTGGACTGCAGTACAAGGACACTACTACTACTACTACAATTATTATTATTATTAATAATAATAATAATAATAATAATAATACAAAGTCCTCCCAGAACAGAGTTTTTTTTAATGCTAAACTACTGAATAAACTAAAGTAAGTGAAGGTCATATTCATGAATACGAACAAACTGCCGTTACTTGTGTAACATTTTCAGACTGTCTTCACCCAGGACACTGCCTTACTCACAGAGTACACATGTTTGTCTGTCATACAGTATGTTAGCAAAAGTATACACTCACCATCCAGCTCCCTGAATTCAGGTGTTCCAGTCACTTCTACAGGTGCATGAAACCAGGCACCGAGGCACACCCCCGCTGCGCTCTCGAGCAGTGGAGACGTGATGAAGCTGTTATAGCTGAAAAGGATGGCCCCACATCATATTAAACCCCACGGATTAAGTATGGGATGTTACTCAAGTTCATGTGTGTGAAGGCAGAGCAGTGAATACTTTCGGCAGTAGAGTTTATGTAAAGTCGTTGCACTTCACATAAAAACTTGTTCATCTGCTTAAGCAGTGAGCCCTCTGTTGTATTCAAATTGAATAGCAGTGAAGACTTATTGCAGTCACTCACCTCAGCATTCAGAAATTCAAAGCTGCCATAGATTGTGATTGATGTTGATTTTGGAGGGTAAGTAGGGTACAGTTGTTTGGTTTTCCTTTTATGTTGTGGTGGGCCATCTTGAAGTACTCAATATTTTGCCCATGTGTGTTCTCCAACCAAGTCTTACCACTCCTGACTACCTTAAAGAACTGCAGTAGTTAGTCTGAAGCACTAACCATTAAATTAACCTTACTTTAGAGGGGAAACTGCATACATATAATCACAGTCAAATCTGATAAAAACCACTTCAAACATTTTCTTTGTCTCAAAATAAATTTTAAAAAGCTTTTGTTCCCTCCAGGAAGTTAGATGTTTACCACTGTATAACTCTCCCATAGAATATAATTTCAAGCCATTTATATAGAGGTCCACACAGCCCCAAGCAATGTGGACGCTTGCCCCATCAGCCATTACCCCTGCAGAGGGGCTGGGGTTTTTTTTCTGATTCATTTTAGGAATAGTTCCAGTTTTTTCAAGTATTTAATAAACTGTTGTTCAACATGCAGTTGAAACAAAAATATCCACAGGGGAAAAAAACTCCACAGACCAAAAATGTATATAAACATCCTTTAATCGTGATTGCCAAACATATGAATTAAGGCATATACAGTATAAAAAAGCAACAGCAGGTTTCATGATTTGTACGGTTTCAGTGTGTGAATAACTGGATACACCAGGTGGATGAACTGAACATACCAAGCAGCCTTTTAAAGACAACACTGTGTCTCCCAAAAGTTGACAGCATTTTGTAAACAGAGTTCATAGCACTATATTCAAGTAATAGAATGATCACAGATACTATGCAGGTAAGGTGTTGTGAGTGAGGCAGAGCTGCTGATAGACATGGTGTACCATTGGGGTGTTTGTTGTCAGTCAGCAGTGAGTTCAATACATGCTGTGCAGTATTTACATCATCTGAAGTTACTGTAAATACAGTTTCCAAGCTAAACCTCCACACTGAATGAAACTGGCTACATTTGATGGAACATCTGGTTTCCACGGTGAAATGTTCAGCTTGCTGTCTAGGCTAGTGATCCCCACAGTCTTGTGTCTCAAAGGAGGGCTACAAGAGCTTTTTTCTAATAAATACAAAGGTTTCATTTTCAATTTTGAAATTGAGCTTAAATTTATTGAAAAACATCCCAATATTCTTACTAGCTATTTTTTTTCCCCATAAAACCACAGCAAACAGGCCTTTTGAAGGTATCTGACAGGAAATCAGCTGATGCATTAAACTACATGTATCAGCAAAATTAGAGCCACATAGATGAGCTGCAGATTGCATTGGGAATAAAGGATGACCAGAAGGAAATGAATCATATTTCAGTTAAATAGAAACTGCTTACGGTTAGCACAGCCATTGGCTGGAGAAATGGCAAACTTAGTTTAGTTCCACTGGTCTGATCCATAAATAGGATATAAAAGATTGGTGAAGCCTCCCGGTCTGAAAAGCCCAATGTGAAAGTTTCTCAGACATGCTTTGTTTCTAATGGCCAGCAGGGGGCGACTGCTCTGGTTCTAAAAAACTCCAATTGTACAGATGTCACTGAGAAAATCCCCCTACTTCTCAGCTGGATTGTAACCCCCAAAACGCACGTTCCTGATGAGATTATAGTCTCAATTACTAGTTTAATTTCTTATAATACAGCATGATGTCTATTTAGTAAAATATGGTCCCCATTTAGACTAAAATAGAATATATGCTTTATGGCGTGGCTACCTTAGGATCTACAATTTTCTGATATTTGATCCATCTTTTATATACAGTCTATTGTCTAATTGTCACTGATCTCAGTTTTAACCAACAGTAAACATACTGATGTCTTTAGCCTAAACCAGCAGTCATTAGTCAGCACTTTTTCCAGATTTTTGGAGAGCATACACAAGCGGTAGCCACATCGCACTTGGAACTAGTTCGAGTCTGTAGCTGGCCATGAAACTGGACACTAAAACTATTAATTGGCCCCAGCACTCAGCCACAATCCTCTAGACATGGTGACTGGTGATACTAGCTGACCATCCAGAGGCTGGTGGATCAGAGGGCTGCTGAATCAAGCCTCGGATTACTTGCTTGATTGATAAGCTGAGACTGTATTTGTGGAAATAGCCTAATAGAGGTTTACTGTTGGTCTTTTTTAGCACATACTCCAGATATGAACATCATTAGAACTTCAACAGCAGCTCTGTAGTGAGTTTGGGACAAATTTTGGATAAATATGAGTAGCTCCTGTGTAGTAAGTATACACCTGCTGAGCCTGATCAAAGCTGGCAGTGGTATGTCACCAATGGTAAAATCAAACCGTTGTGTCTATCAGGGACTCTGCTGTGAGCTAGTTAGCTTGTAGAGAGCATGGGAGCAGGAGCAGGGCGAAGGATTTGTCCCCACAAATATCACTGACTATACAAATGTGGACATTTAAACTAAAGGACAATTCCAGTGTGTATCCACTTTGCATTATTTGAGTGCAGATTGTATCCTATTAGATATTTCTGGCAACTTTTCTCTTAATTGTGATGTAAAACAAATATTTCGATCAAACGAATGAAGAGAAAAACAGAATATTCCAGTGTGTGCGTCTAAAAATGTTCAGCTGGCAAAAGGTTGCACTCTGTCAAGCAAATAAATAATTTAATATACAATATGAAAACCAAAAACCAAAGTCACCCAAAAGTTCACCATCTGCAACTAATCATTGGATTTGATTAAAAAACAAAAGTCAAATATTGGTTTTGGTTTTTGGCCACAAACTCACTATTTTACCTGAGTGAAAACACCGTGATCTATTTGGTTTTGAGTACAGAGACAGCCTCGAGGTCATGAGAACACATTCCACACTGGACTTCTCCTTCACAGAGAGGTATTCGTCAACATACGTGACACAGCCCCAGTTTGTGACTCCAAAAACACTGGCATTTATTACTCAAGCTCATTGGACCAGACACATCACATGATCATTGAAACTGTTCTAATTTGAGCATTTTCTGTCCTTCTATGCACCTTTAGAGCCATCTGTTAATGAAGATTACGTGACATGACTGAAAGCTGCAGAACTTTAACTGCAGCCTTTGAAGACATAATAATAATAATAATAATAATAATAATAATAATGCCTTAACTTATACAGCGCTTTTCACGGTACTCAAAGCACTTTACAATTTTGTGCACCATCCATTCACACCTCAATCATACTTGGTGGTGGTAAGCTACTAATGTGGCCACAGCTGCCCTACTATCCTCACAGAAGCTGCTAAACACCTTTTGGCAACATTATTTTTTCTTTCATTTATGATTACATTTAGCTACTGCAGTCATTTATCTGTTTTATGTGGTTGCTAACATGTTTGCGCATAAACACTGTAGCTGTTTTCTCATCAGTCGATACAAGTTTTGTTAGATGGTCAAAGTAAACAAAGTGCTTTAGGACAGAATGATGTCCTCATGCTGCTGTTTATAACAGTGTCATTGATCTATGATACTCCTAACTAATTGACTGGATAGATAACACCTGTTTTTTCAAAGACACTGCAAACACTATTTTTACAGTTACTGTAAAGTAAAGCAGCAGTACATGAATTTGGCTGGCTCAGGTCTGCAGAAACATGCATGCTGTGCTGCTGTGGGAGTTCTTCTTATAGCTCCGGGAGGCTTGCTCCAAAAGTTAGTGAGTCCTCATAAACTTCCCATTCAAATGTCCACCTTCAGCCATAAAAGTAACATAACAGCTTCACCTCTTCTAACTGGACTCACTAAACTGGACCGCTCAGCTGTGTATGTGCTGTCAGTGCCTTTTGAAGCTTTTTTGACTGAACTCTGTACAGTCTATATCTTATGGCCTGCTCTGCAGCTCATGCAAAAACTTGTGCTTCAGTTTTGGTGAGTGACATTTCCTTATATACAGGTAGCACTAATTAGCAGGTATCTGTGTCTGTGCATTGCACCCATACAGTCTATGGATGCAGCTAGTTAGCTGATAACATAGCACCCCACCCTCCTATGCCAAATATTGCCCCTGAAACTCCAAAAAGACCAACATGGTGGTGGCCAAAATGGTAATGGTTAGGCTTCAAAAGTCCAGGAACCAATGGGTGTCACAGTGGCTATGTCCATCTCTCATACACAGTCTGTGGTCAGTCAGATGGATGGCATACAGATTTGCAATTCAGCTCATCAGTAGCCTAAATATAGCACACCTTGTGGGCTTGTGAATACCAGCATCAGCCCATGTACATCAATCCAACTGCTGACATATGTATACCAACTGTATACCACTAATGAAAGTGCATCCAGGAGGTGTGAAGACATTTGAGTCTGAATCACTCGGGCACACTGCCACTCATGAGAAGCACAAACTGGGGCAAACTGATTGTATTGATCCCATATGCAGCCCATGTGACATCAGCATATGTGCTGCAGATAAACTGAAGTCAGTGATATAAAGAGTGGTTCTGTTTCTGCCGGTCATCCCTGCTCTGCCTCTGCTCCCACACACGGCTGATGGAGATCTAGATAGTGCACGATAAAGCATGTTAGTGCTCCGCCATGAATCTGTACAGAATATATACACCACTGGGTTCCTACATGGCACTGGGCAGGTCAATGTGAAGGTTTACTCTCACATAAAGACAATACAATCAACATGGTTACGCTCAAGTTACAGGTTAGTAATACAAATGTAGCGTCAGCACTATGGAGGGAGGAGGACTTCCACTTCAATAATCATGAGAATAATAAGGATAATAATAGACTTTTTTAGCTTCCTAATGCTGTTTTTGTCCCATTAAAAAAAAAAGATCCACAATATTGGGGTAAAGTGTAAGTCATCATCAGTACATTCAGTCATATCATCATCATCATCATAACACACTACAATAACTGTGCATTTCTAAAGTTAAACACCAGCTCTGCTCAGGCTCTCGGATGTTTCATACGTGCCGCCTGCTTCTGTCGAAACTCTGCAAAACCGAACGCTCCAAAAGTCTGTGATTCTGGGTTCATCAGGTAGTTCCTCCTTCGGTCAGGTCCCGGTCCTGCTTCCTGTCCCGCTCATCAGCTCCTCTATGATGAGTTATAAAAGTGGTTCTTCTGTTATTAGTAAGAAATGAAAGAAGTTTTTTTTTTTTTTTTTTTTGTTCTCTGCCTCTCAGCGAGGCGAAGCTTATTCAACACCATGGAATTGATGTCTGATAAATCTGCCATTCCTCATGTGAGACGTGGTCACATGGTCCTACTTCTTCCCTTCACTGTCTGTGGAGACAAAAAAGCAAACTTTACTGTCACGATTCATGCAAAGCAGAGTTAGAGATGCATCGGTGCTGGTGAAAACAGCCAGGCTGCAGAGTCCAGCTGACTGCAGCTACATTACCTGTAATGTGATTAAAACAAATTGTTGTGCTTTTCTCTGCCAGCTTCTTAATGTATAAACATACCATAAAACTACAGAAACTGGCGACGTGTTGCTATCTCATGTTAATGATATTCATAAGATTGCACTAAGGGCCATTATAGGCCATGAAAATGATCCACATCAGTTTCATTATGTTGTGTGTCTGCCTGCAGAGAAACAGGCCTCTCAGAGGACACCACATCATAAAAACTATAAATAGGACCCATTATGATCATTTCAATCTCTGTATTTTTATTCTTTAACTCTACTAGACTCACTTTACTTGATTCACAGATCAAAATAATACTTATTTATACAGGTGCTGGTCATAAAGTTAGAATATGATGAAAGTTTATTTATTTCAGTATTTCCATTCAAAAAGTGAAACTTGTATATTATATTCATTCATTAAACACACAGACTGATATATTTCAAATGTTTGTTTTAATTTTGATGATTATAAGTGACAATTAATAAAAACCCCAGATTCAGTATCTCTAAAATTAGGATATTGTGAAAAGGTTCAATATTGAAGACACCTGGTGCCACACTCTAATCAGCTAATTAACTCCAAACACCTGCAAAGGTCTTTAAATGGTCTCTCAGTCTAGTTCTGTAGGCTACACAATCATGGGGAAGACTGCTGACTTGACAGTTGTCCAAAGACGACCTTTGACACCTTGCACAAGTAGGGCAAGACACCAAAGGTCGTTGCTAAAGAGGCTGGCTGTTCACAGAGCTCTGTGTCCAAGCACATTAATAGAGAGGCGAAGGGAAGGAAAAGATGTGGTAGAAAAAAAGTGTCCATCAATAGGGATAACCACACCCTGGAGAGGATTGTGGGAACAAAAGCCATTCAAAAATGTGGGGGAGACTCACAAAGAGTGGACTGCAGCTGGAGTCAGTGCTTCAAGAACCACCACCCACAGACGTATGCAGACATGGGTTTCAGCTGTCACAGTCCTCGAGTCGAGACGCTCTGGAACAAGAAACGGCGTCAGAAGCGTCTCGCCTGGGCTAAAGACAAAAAGGACTGGACTGCTGCTGAGTGCTCCAAAGTTATGTTCTCTGATTAAAGTCAGTTTGGCATTTCCTTTGGAAATCAAGGTCCCAGAGTCTGGAGGGAGAGAGGAGAGGCACAGAATCCACGCTGGCTGAGGTCCAGTGTAAAGTTTCCACAGTCAGTGATGGTTTGGGGTGCCATGTCATCTGCTGCTGTTGGTCCACTGTGTTTTCTGAGGTCCAAGGTCAACGCGGCCATCTACCAGGAAGTTTTAGAGCACTTCATGCTTCCTGCTGCTGTCCAACTTTATGGAGATGCAGATTTCATTTTCCAACAGGACTTGGCACCTGCACACAGTGCCAAAGCTCCCAGTACCTGCTTTAAGGACCATGGTATCCCTGTTCTTAATTGGCAAGCAAACTGGTCTGACCTTAACCCCATAGAAGATCTATGGGCTATTGTGAAGAGGAAGATGGGATACGCCAGAGCCAACAATTCAGAAGAGCTGAAGGCCACTATCAGAGCAACCTGGGCTCTCATAACACCTGAGCAGAGCCACAGACTGATGGACTCCATGCCACGCCGCATTTCTGCAGTAATCCAGGCAAAAGGAGCCCCAACTAAGTACTGAGTGCTGCACATGCTCATACTTTTATGTTCATACTTTTCAGTTGGCCAACATTTCTAAAAATCCTTTTTTGTGTTGGTCTGAAGTATTATTCTAATTTTAGAGATAAAGTCAGTTATAATCTGTCCCTTGAAGCCCCAGCAGTCCTCTGTGGGGGTTATTCTTTTCAAAATGGCAGGCAGCTTCCATATTTTATGGGCAATTTTTTGTTCAGATATTGTGTTTCTGCTGTTACTTCAATGTGAGTCTTAAATTTTAACCTTTCAAAACAAAACTTTATTCTGTGTCCTTTGTGGTGGACAACAGGACCTCATTTTCAACCTGTGTCCATCCTTCAGGAAACAGGGAGCTGAAAGGGGCAGAAAGGACATTACTCAGCATCGAGGAAGAGGAGTCAGACTGAGAGCTCTCAGGAGCTTCGAGATGCAGGAGGTCCAGACATTAGAGCAGGAAGGTGGCAGCTTAGAGGAGGAGATACCAGCTTTGGAGGAGCCTGAGTTGGGACAAAGTGGCAGCACCCACCCTCCGTTATGGATAAGAGATGTCATGTAATCTGGGGCTCTGAAACACACTGAGGCAGCCTTCTTGCTCTCTGTTTGAGACGTCTAATTAATAATATATCTGCTGAAAGCTCATTAAACCCTACCACTCATTTCTTTATCAATTCAATTTCAAACCTACTGAAACATGAAAACAACGCTGACACAACCACCAAGGTAAATAGGCAACCAGGTTTTTGAAGGAAGTGTCAGTGCACACAAACCAAATCAGCTTAAAGCTGAAAACATTACCAGCATGTGTGTTCACGATCTGACTCGATTACCCAAGGATCCAGAAACATTGGGGACTCAGTCCATCAAATTAACAAATGACCTTGATGTTGTTCATAAAAGCAGAACAATGCCCTCTGGAAAGCGATGATGATCCCTTTCACAGGCTGACGTCCTGCATGGCAGTTAGGCGCCAGGGAAACCAAATCCCATAGCTTACACATCATCCCCCTCTATTTTCAAATGACAAAGGCCATTACTCTAAGAGGGAGACCATATTACTTCTTATCCATAATTTCAAAAGCTGGAATGTCCTACTCTGACCCTTAACCTTCCTGATATCCTGTGTGGCCCTCGTCCACCTCATCCCCTGACAGCACTGAGTATGACTTGCATAAGTAACAATGTTTCTGCCTCTTTCAGGCCTCTGCCCGACCACACATGATCACTGCCGCGGGGTCTAACGATCCAGCTACAGGCGACCGTTACGTATGCAGAATGCAGTTTAGTCAAACAGCTGACTATGAGAAGTTAGTTGTTAAAACAATGTTTTAACATTAAGACGTATTTCCTATTTTAATGTGTACATTTTACCAGGAATCCCTATGAAAATCAAAACAATATCATTAAATTATTGTAGCCCCAGATGGTGCAGTGAGTCACTTTGACCTTTAAACCCCATTTCTGAAGCTCATATCCTGGAAATGTGTCATCACACCACGTGGAACGATGCTGATGCAAGCCATACTTAGAAAAAGCACCTTTAGGCCAACTTTCTTCTGATTGGCTTCCACTTATAAACAGAATTTTGAAACATTGGGTGGGTGGGGCTTCATTGCCTGAGATGACCACATTAAGGATATCCTCTCTTTATGACATCATACAGAGCTAAGAGAAGAAAAAACTGAGTGCGCAGAGCAGCCTGAAGCCGGAGCTTTTGGTTTATATAGATATATAAATGTATAATGGTATAGATTCTCTTTTAAAGGGACATGTTAACATTTGTTGTTTCAAGATTTTATCAGTTTGATACACGAAGAAAAGGAGATCTACGTGATCTGCAGATATCACCCCAGAAAAATGGATGTTCTTCCTTTCTCTGAAACGCTGTGTCATTACTGCTGTTAATCTCCATTTCACAGCAATTTACATTTATAGACAACTGCAGTGTTTGCAGCAGAACTGTAATCATCACATTGAGCTTTTTAATGGCCTGTCAGGTTCCCTCTGGATTATTTCACTATTTTAAGCAAACACGGTGATATATGGTTTATGAAAGTATATGGAAAACACTGCGTAGAGGGTAACGATCTACTGGAGGATAATTTCAGCAACGGGGTGTGAGTGTCGCACAGCCGAATAAACTGCGAGCCGTTATTCCCAGGAGAGAAGTTTCAGATATTATATTTATTGACCTGGCAGACAGCATGAAAATGAGACAATTGTCCAGCTCAGTTTGCTCTCAGTTTGCATTTTATGAGAGAAAATTTGAGCCAATTCACTTCATGATATGAAAAGCTGGTGGATAATCTCTGAGTCTGTGAGCCACACAGAGCACAACAAGATATTGTGCACAGAAAATGATGAGTAATTTCAGACATGGAACAACACTCTGGCCACTTCAGCAGTCTGTGTGTCATGGTTTTAATACAAAGTGTCACTAGTTATTCAGTATTAATATTCAAGCATACTTAGAAAATGCTTACATAATTTATGTGAGGGGGTTTTGCATTAATGATCGAAAAAGCCGTCACGCTCAATTTATCCCCTCATTAAGGTGACATAACCTTTATCCCATAAAGAACTTGTACATGAAAAGAAATAATAAATAAATAATAATAAATAATTTTTCAGTCCAAGCTGTACAGCCTCACAGACATCACAGGTGTTCAGGGCCTTTTACAGGTGGAACCCGTTAAGCTTTGATTGATTTCAGTGTTTCAAACGTACCAGTTGAGGAGTGTCCTGACACCTGCTGACTGGAGACCAGCGACCTGGAGCTCAACCCTTAAACACAGAAGACCATCAGAGAACAGCACATCAGCTGTGACCAGTGTGGACTCAGAAAAGTACTCGTTACTTTCTGAAAAAGGTAATGCGCATTGTCTTCCTCCAATAGTCCCTGGAGAAAGTTATTCCATGTCTTTACATGGTCTGAGATGTCACATAATTACCAGTTCATAGTATAGACCGTGTGTGTCTTGGAGTTGATCAGTTTCCTTCTAGCCGATTAGTTAAAGGGGAGCAGAAGCAGAAGCAGAAGTAGCTGCAAATATGTAGTGACGCTACAGAGCGAGTCAATTACAGCCAATCACAGTCTCCATTAAGGTGATGTGGAGATGCATGTCGGGTTGCAGGGTTAGCATGCAGTTACACTGTACCTATGGCATCGACTTACCACAGAAACATACATCTCACACACTGACACATCTGTAAATTACTGTAACTAATCAAATGTATTTTCCAGTTGTCTGATTGGGTCATTGGTGAGGGAGGGGCCACTGCACGCTCCATAACAGCAGAAGTTATGTAACACAAATATAACAACATAACTGTAGCATGATTACTGAATTAGTACATTAATGCATTGCATTACTGTGTTACAGGAAAATATAGCATGATTATGTTATGTTACTGCTAACACAGGCTGCAATACATCAAAATATCAAAGAGTTTAAAGCACAAAGACAAACTATTCAGCTGTTCTTCACCAGTGAAACGTGCAGGTTAAGGACACATCAAGCTACAACTAAGACAGTGAACTCGATGCTCCCCTCATGGAGTCACAACATTAAATTTATATATCAGATTTGAGGATGCACTGTGCAGCTGTATTTGCATGTTGCTTACACAAATTAGCAGGTACTGTGTGTAATGGAGCTTGCTACCCAAATGTGATATCATTAGCTGATAACGTAGCATTGCCTCCCCTCATTCAGATATGGCTACTTTAACCAACCAAACCAACGACAACAGCCAGAACACCGAGACTAAAAGGGAGTCCAAAACCACTGGGTGATGTCACTGTGACCGTGTCCATCTGTTACACACAGTCTAACAGCAACTGTGCTTCGTCTGAGCCAAACACCAGAGGCCGGGTAAACGCCTGCTCCTCTGTGTGCTGTTCCACAATAAACGGACCAAAAGTATCACCTGGTGTAGCAGCAACATTAACCTGCTGCTACACCAGCCTCTGGTCTTCAAGTAACACATCTACACACTCCGTCTGCCTCAGATTTACAGGTTTCATACCTTGGTAGATGTCGTACTGTCCTGACATCAGGTTGTAGCTCATACCCAGGTGTGTGTGATGGTGTGTGTGGAGGTGTCGGGCGAACGACACATGGTTCCTCTCCCTCTCTGTCTCTCTCTCTCCTTCAGGAGATCCCTTCTCACCAGGCTACACACACACACACACACACACACACACACACACACACACACACACACACACACACACACAGATTTACACTGTGTCTAATCTGGACTCTGAGACAAAGTCACATCAGAATGTAATGATGCTGCTCAGTGTGTTGATGCATGTGCAGATGACCAGAACATAGCTGTACTGCTGTGCACTCTTTCTCAAGTAAATATTGATGTGAAACATATTTTAACATCCAGCTGGCGCTTGCTTCTGTTTACCTTAGCAAGTAGTGCTTTATAGCAGGTACTGGAGCGAAGTGCTTATGTGGATCAGAAGCAATGGAAAAGTTATTGTGAGGGGGTCCAGACGAAAATATCTTCTGTGAACTCCTGGAGCTTCATACTGTATGTAGCTGTCATATTTGACACCTCAACTTTTTATTATTACTGTGGAAGTAAAAAAAATTGAGCAACACCTTCACGGTTGCTGAAGCGAGTTAAGGTGCAGTTTGTCTTGTGGGTATGGTCTTATTAAAAAAAACATTGTATAGAAGTGAACAGAGAGGATCTAATATTCTCTCCCTACAAACATTCATGTATTTGTCTCAGTCTGCAACACTCAGCTGGATCATTTCCTATTTTAGAATATTTTAAACTAGATTTTAAGTGTTTCCTTCTTGTTGTGCTCATATTTCATTTTTCTGCCTACATCTTAGATCGGAGTGATTCAGTCAGGATTATGAGCTCGTGTGGTACATCCACATCATGTCGACAGAACTTATTAAAAATGGACAAAAATCTAATCAAGAATGAACTTTCTCTAAACTTAAAAGATCACCAAATAGCATCTCTGTGATTTTTTTTCAGCAAACCTGAAAACTGAAGTTTGTTCTCATCGTCTGAAGTCACCACGTAAACGTTCATGAAGCTTCCGTGTCAGCAGGCATGGCGGTGCTGTTGCAAACGCACCACTTTTCACCAGAAGCCCGTAAGAAGAAGCAGGATTTGGGACTTAATGAGGAAAATTCAGGTTCAGGTTCGGGTGAAAGAATCACCACCTACAGACTAATCGGTTCATCAGTAATCCTGGAAGGGCCTGTGGAGCACAACGCACAGGTAGGAGGGCCGATCAGTCTACAGCTCGGCATGTTTGGTTTGCATACAAGTTTTTTCCTGTTTGTTGCCAACATAAAACTATTTTATTGTTCTGTAAATGTTAATATATGATCCTGAAACGTGCTGAGCTTGAATGGGATTTGTAAATAGGCTGATATAGTGATAAAGTTATATATAAGTTATTTTTCTTTAAACACCACAAAGAAAAGAGGCTAAAATTGTAGAATGCAGATCAAAAAATGAATTTAATGGAATAAAACTAATGTTACCTTCCTGGTTTCAAATCCAGCTTTATTAACAGCAGGTCCAGTCCAGGTGCACACACATGCATGCAGTGCGTTTAATACGATATTTGCTCTCACTCTGATTTCTCTGCAGCAACTTTCAGTTTGCATTTAACATCTTTGAACTGTTTCAAATTCATATCTCACTTTGTAAAATCAGTCCCTCTGCTGCCAGCAGACCCGTTCATATTTATGATTGAAAAATAAATCCTGGCTATAAATCATTTGTGTGGGAAGAAAAATTACTTTCATCACCACATTTACATATTTAAGGTCATGAAAACAACTTCCCTGTTTAGGGTTGGTTTATAAGGCATATTTATGTCACGCTGATGTTATGTGATGGTCTTCAGGAAGTGACTGCTTTAAATGCACAGAGTGGAATCAAAGCAGTCCCCCGCCCCATGCTTATCTTTCCCTGAGGTGTTTTTCTGTCTGAGGAAGATATCAGATCTGTGTTGTGCGAAGGAAAACAGACATCAGAAGTGTGTCGCTGTGAGCTGCAGTGTGGATGTGGCAGTAAAGCCTCACAGCAGGTGATTTTCCATGGTACTGATGGCTCTGCTGCTGCAGCATCTCCATGGCTGAGGACGAGGAGTCGCTGCTGCTCTGCTTGCCGCTCACCGCGCCTCCTCTGCCGGGTGCCGTCACCTCTGACTCCTCCCTGCCTGCCGTCTTACCATAGAGAGGATAATGGAAACCTATTGACCATAAATAGAACCAAACATGCACACAGTAACTTTACATATCTATAAAAATACTAAGAACCTCAAATCAGTGCATTGCAATATTAAACATGATATATAAGATATTTATACTTAGATAAATTAAAGTATATTTGGGATCTCCTTTTAGAAAGTTGTTATATTTTCATCTTTTTTTTCTTCTCTCCTCTGTGACTGAAGGACAGTCCGTCCAGAAGGTGGTCACGAGTTCTTCGGATCGCCTACAGGCCTAACTCTAACTCAAGTTCAACGTAGGGCTTTTTCAGAGCTTTGAAAGACTTACAGTAGGAATACACTTAATATATGCTAAACAAACATACTGATGTTTGATGGAAACAATGCTTAAATTAAAGTATTTGGTTGAATTTAAAGACGTTGCCAGTTTGACACCAGCAAAAATTCCTAAATTGGCATCATCTCATTTTTGGGGACCAACAGAAAAATCTTCACCATCATCTTCAGGGTTTCTTCGGGTGGTTATGGCCTGCTGTGCAATATCAGAGATGTCTTAGTTAGCTAATGTATTATATTAGCCTACTACTCTCATTAAATGATTTACACTATATTACCAAAAGTATCCACTCACCATTCAGATCACTGAGTTCAGGTGTTCCAGTCACTTCCACAGGTGTATAAACCAACAAACATCAGTGAAAGAATGGGTCGCTCTCAGGAGCTCAGTGAACTCCAGCGTGGTACCGTGATAGGATGATACCTGTGCAACGAGTCACTGCTAAATATTCCACAGTCAGCTGTTAGTGGGATTATAACAAAGTGGAAGTGACTGGGAACGACAGCAACTCAGCCATGAAGTGGTAGGCCACGTAAAATCACAGAGTGGGGTCAGTGGATGCTGAGGGTCATAGTGCACAGAGGTCACCAACTTTCTGCAGAGTCAATCGCTGCAGACCTCCAACCTTCATGTGGCCTTCAGATCAATTCAAGAGTTTCAACTTGACCGGCCTGCACAGAGTCCTGACCTCAGCCTGATAGAACACCTTTGGGATGGATCAGAGCGGAGACTGTGAGCCAGACCTTCTCTCCAACATCAGTGTCTGACCTCACAGATGTGCTTCTGGAGGAATGGTCAGAAATTCCCATAAACACTCCTGAACCTGTGGAAAGCCTTCCCAGAAAAGCTGAAGCTGTTACAGCTGCAAAGGGTGGGTGTTAAAAAGTTGCTGTATGGCAGGCAGGGTTGGACCCAAATGCAGGATGCGAGAAATGGAACAGAACTCAAAGCAGCTTCACTGCAGCATCTTTAATGTACTCTCAAAAAGCACAAAATACAAAATCTCAAATTTCCAAGGCAGGAATAAAATCCAAAATGCCAAACCCTGGATCTCAAAAGGGAAACCCCAAACAAAGGTGCTCACAGGAACACAACTGCCAAGGCAACAAGGAACTGAACTAGACACAGACAATATATACACACATGTAACGAGAGGAGAGTGGAAACATCCGGGGAGAACAGAATTACACCAACAACACAAAGGAAGCAAAACTAAACACAAAGCAGACGGGACAAGGGACTGTCAAAATAAAACAGGAAGAGACCAAACACAGCACAACGCAGACTTGACATAAGGGAGGGCTGGCACACAGAGGGAATCTAAACAGGACTAAACAGAAACCTAAACACAACACAGGGAAACAGCAGGAAGTGAAACTAAATACAAAACACGAGACAAAGGACCAAAGAATGAAAAACCATAACTATAACTGATAACAGGATTCAGAAACTATAATAAACTAGGACTCTGAACTGTAAACAAACTCAGGAGGAAATACAACAAAAAACAGAACCTCACAGAAAAAACACAAAACACTGGGCAAACGGCCCAGCACCACAACAGCGGCACATTCAACCACATGGATTAAGAATGGGACGCCACTCAGGTTCATGTGTGTGTGTGAAGGCAGACAAGCGAATACTTTTGGCAGTATCGTGTATAACTACAAACATCTTATGGAACCAGGCAGTTATTATTTCTTAATATCGTTTTACCTGTTCGGCTGAGGTAAACTCATTCTTTGCTGTACATGAAAGAGGAGTATGGACAGACATAAAAATTTAAGAGGAAATTTATTTATATAGCACCAAATCACAACAGTCGCCTCATGGCAATCCGGTGTGGAGTCCAGGTTCTTAAATAAATAACAAGGCCTGATGAAGCAGTCGCCTTTCATAAAAATAAATGTTATAGGGGCAACATTGTGTGCTGAGTGATACACCAGTGAAGCAACTAAACGTATTGCTGTTATTTTCATCATATTTTCAGTTGCATCTGCCCATTAAAACATTGGAGCAGCCTTTCTGTGGTGTGTGGAAGTGTGCACACTTCAGAGTGCACAGACAAGTGAGCACCCGTCTCCTTTTCGTCATCATCAAATAATAGCTGAACAGTTTTATAGTCTTTCAGCTCAACATCAAAAAACTGATGTAACACACAGATAAACATCCAGCCCGTCATCAGTAAAGCTCATTTTATCTGCTGACAGCCAGCAAAACCCACACATTACTGTATAACTGCCCGCTCTACGACATTAAAACCTTTCAGTGATTCAGCATCAACCAACACATCAGTTCTTGTAACTGCTTCAACTTAAAGTTCAATTGTTCAGATATATATTTTAATATATTCTAGTGTGGACATCAAGTTTCAGCTTAAACAAGAACTCTAAGTAGTGGGCCTGGCTTAGAATTAATAGAGGAAACGGAGGGAAACATCGAGCCTGCCTCTGTTCATTTAGCAGCTCCAGTTAAAGACTGTAACTATATATTCAGCAAAGCCAAAAGTTAGCTGTGTTCCCCCCGTTTTATTTATCAGTCTTCTCAGCTCTCAGCACATATTTAACAAAATGTTAAACTATTCCTTTAGAGTCAACTCTGACCTCCACTCAGACCCTTACCTGGGTAATTGTGGACCAGGGTTGGGGACACTCCTCTGTAAGAGCTCCCGCCACTCTCACACATGGCCAGATAGGGTGGATAGGAGGAGTGCTGGTATTGGATGTAGGGCTGCTGGGGGGTCATTGGAGGAGAAACTGCTGCCCGGGCACTTTGGGACTCCTCAGACAGCCCTCCCATTGGCTCCTGGCCCTGATCCTCCAGCCCTTCCAGCCTGTCTGAATCCTCTGTGTCGATGGCAGGCAGGAGATCGTGTGATCCATGGACCCTGGCTTTTTTAGCATCTGCGCCCACACCTCCTCCTCTTTCTCCTCCACCTGCTCCTCCTGAAGTCATCTTGGCCCCGGCAGGCTCCATGGTAGCTCCCATTCTTTTCCACTGTCTGATTCGCCCTCCTCCGCCTCCTCCCCATGCTGACTCTGTAGCTCTGAGTATTTGCTGTGAGCGAGGCGGTGAGCCCAGGTGGGGCCGTCTGAGGGCTAGATCGATGGGGACAAGTGTTGGTGCTAGTTGCAGTGTTTCCCCTATAATTCTTTGTTAACAGTGGTGGGTGGGAGTCATTTTGGGGTCGGTTCAACTTCAGTCCACGTCTGTCCCACTTTTTGTTTATATGCCAGTTGAAGGACTAAAAATGCCTCTTTTGTAATACGTCTAAATGTTATCTCTTTGCCTCTTTTGTGGTTTTTGGAGGGAAAGCAAAGCAAATTTATGACTTTCATCGTACATTTTCTTTTTAACAGGGTGGAGAATTTCTCGTTGCGGCGGCCCACCGCTGCTGAATGACTATAGAGGAAACACTGAGTGAACAGAGCCATAGACAGACCATCTATCACTGGCTCTGGGTGTGATGTTGATGAAGGATGACGACGTTTCAACAGCAGGCTGCCATTCAGAAGTGGGACGTGAAGAGTGTGACGTCCCTCTTTATGACACGAATCAAGACACGTCTTACACACAGTGCAGAATTTAGGCCAATCTGAAGAAAAAAAAAGACCCTATCCTCCCCAACTCAGCTTTCGCTCAATTTGTACAGCCTTGTTTTTGTTTTTTTCACACCAGCATGGCTAGGGTCAGTGATTAATTGCGTGAGAAGACGTGTTAAAAATCTGTACAAGCTTATGGGTTAGAAAGGTTTTTCTTAGCTTCTTTACAGCTGAGGTGGTAATTCTCTTTCTAAACATTAAAATCGTTTGCCTCTGTCAAATCAAACAATTTTAACTGAAGTAGCATGTCAAAATAGGGCTACAGCACCACAGAAGCCACATGGTCTTTTTTTATTAGCACCTATTGGTTTAGCTGTACACAATGTGTGATTAATCTCTTTGTGACACTCAACAGCAGTCATTAAAGCACACCAACAACACCATCAGCGGCGGCGGCAGGTTATAGACAGAGGGAGAAACTTACACTGGAAAAGGAAACATTTGAGTCCAGATCTGTCTGACTGTTTGGGTTGTGGAGTGATGAAGAAGAGGAAGAGGAGGGTGACTTGATGTCATCACAGTCTTTCATTGAGACCTGGTGCTGGTCCACCATGCCACTGTGTACCGCCTTTACGCCCAGACTTTGTCCCCTTTCTCCCCTCTCACTCATCTCCACATAGGACAGGACAGGTTTGGGACAGCAACCTTTACCACCATCTGGACCTTTACCTAGCATAAGTCCACCAGCTGAACCCGCAACCATATGTTTAACATCCTCACCATCTCTCACCCCCTGTGCCCTCTGCTTGGCACTGGACGTCTGATCACAGCATTTTGAAGATAATAACAGTTTTTGGTCCATGTACAGCCCCCTTGAGTACTGACCATAATATAGGGACTGGGCCAAAGCTGTCTGGGTCTGACTCATAGCCAGCTGTAGCTGAGACTGAGGCGGTCCATCACCTTTCTTAGAGTCAGAGAACTCGTGAGAGGAGTTTTTGTCGTCCTCTTTCATCTCTTCTTTTCTGTCTTTCACCTTGCAGTCATGGGATTTGTGGAAAGCAATGCTGCTGCTGTTCTGCCTATCTGCACTGCATGTACCCTGACAGGTAGTAGGGCTCATAGCTGTGGTAGTATGGGGACTGGGGGTCTTTTGATGATGGCGTACATGCAGTAGACGGGGTTTTACCAGAGTTACCGTGGTTGCTGTTGGAGCTCACCTCGGAAGAAGCCGAGGAGCCAGACTTGGATCTGATTCCATCCGAGCGACATTCGGAAGATCCCCATCGTCCGCAGCATCTGAGATGTCGGAGTAGGCGGGACTGTTGTTCTTGCTGCTGCTGTCTGCTGTAGCCAGGCAACCACCACTTGCATCAAGGCGCGATGAACCACCAATAGAAGGACTGGGGGCATTGTCAGTAAAGGTGTAGACCTTGTCGGCCTCAGCACGAATACTGGCCATCCTGCTTTCCTGGCTTTCACTGAGTCCATTCATTACATCCTGCTTACTGAGGTGCTCCTTTAGAAGACTTCCAGAATTTTCCTTGACACCAATTTTAGATCCAACACCATCATCCAGTTTAATTCCACTGCTGTCTCCATTAGGTGTTCTCACTTGTGCATCTTTGTTATGTTTGTCTTTAAGTCTCCGCTTTTCTTTTTCCTGGTCTCTTTGCAGGTGACAAGCGTGGATTTGACCAGGCTTGGCTCTACAACAATGCTTAACTTTGGTTTGATGGGTTTCAGAGGAAGGTTTTTACTAGTGAGGCCTACGGCTGCCATAGGGGATGGCTGCTGTGAGTTAACAGCATCTGCTGTGCTAGCTGGATACGGCGTGTTGGGTATGGCAATAAGCTTAGGTGGAGCAGGGGCCGGAGCGATTGGTCGGTTGGTCCTCGACTTGGACAGCTTCTCTACCTTCCCGTTGGCCTTCTTGCCCTTATCACAGGTGCTTCCTTTCTTCTCGATCAAACCTTCGGCTTCCAGTTTGGGCATCTCTACTGAGGAATTCCTGTCTGGGACCATGCAGTTTTCCAGAACCACAGTCATGTTAGATATGATTGGCAGGTTGCTAAGGTCATCAATTAGACCATCTTTGAGCAGTGAGGTTCTTCTGGTTTTGGAATTGGCTGTGGGGCTGTGGTCAGTACTGAGGAGAAGTCGTCTGTTCTTAGGTGACCCCACTGTGGTCACCTTGTATAGAGGAGCAGGTTTCTTTGAGGAGCTGTTGGTATTAGTGCTGTTGTTTGTCTCTGAGAGGTCATACGTCATGTTGTTGATGCTGTCCTCACAGTCTGATAGTCGTTCTTCGCTCTCCCCATCCTTCATTGGCTCTAGTTCAGGCTTCCGCTGCTCCTCGGCCTCCAGGTGTGCATGCGTCTGGTGGTAGCGCAGGCCATTGATGTGCTTATAGCGCTTAGTGCAGTTTGGATGGGGGCAGTCAATGAGGATGGGTGGTGGTGGTGAAGAAGCACAGCCTCCTCCTGGATCCATAAATGATGGGTCAGATTTACCCTGCGGAGTGGATGGGGCGCTCCGGGATTTTGCTCGAATCCTCTTCCCATTGCCATTTTTAACATCGTCCGAGGAGACCAGACTGAGGTCCAAGTCAGATGGCGGTTTATTCTTTCGCTTCCCAGATGAGAGAGAGGCCGGTTTCACCTCTTCCACAGTGAAGAAAGAAGGAGGCCCTCGGCAATTGCTGTTGATGAGGTTTAGGCTGCCTCTCCTTCCTTTGCTGTGGATAGGTGCAGCTGTTCCAGCCACACTACCTCCACGACTCCTGTGCTGAGATAGACCCCGGACTTTGGCAGCTGGGGTCGGCTCTACACAGGGCCGCTCGGCCATGGCGATTCGCATACGTTTTCCCCGGCCACGACCACCTGGTAACTCAGGGTCACTGGAAGGCGACTCACAAAACCTAAACAGAGGAAGAGAAAAACAATGAGCTAAGAAAATTTCCTTTGATAATCACAGCCTGGAAATGCTTCAGATATGGGATCATAACCACCAAAATGCAGAAGCAGTTGGTCAAAAAATAAGTACAGTCTCACTGCTTCCAGAGGAACTAAGAGGGTAAGGAGCAGTCAGGTGCTGGTAATCAAAAGCCCTTGATCATCAGGAAGTGTGACCACCTGTATACAAGCAGAAAATTTGGACCATAGAGGAAAGACATCTAGATCTTAGAGAACCAACTGTTACTGCCCATGAATCTGGGAAGAGTTACAACCATTTGAGGTCCATCATTCTTCACTGAGAAAAATTATTCACAAGTGGAAAACACTCCTGGGAAAGTGCCAATCTTACCATGATCTCCTCTGTATACCAAAAAGTCGGATGTGAGGTGATCTGTCTGACAGCTAAAGCTTGGCCAACATGCAACAGGTCAATAATCCCAAATACACCAACAAATCTACAACAGAATGGCTGAAAACAAAGAATCAAGGTGCTCCAATGATGCAAAGTCCAAACCTGAACCCGGCTGAAATGCTCTGGACCTTAAGAAAGCTGTGCATAAATGAATGCCCACAAGCCTCAACAAACTGAAGCCACATTGTAAGTTCTTAGACAGCAATGTGAGAATTCACCCACAAAAAAAATCACTTTATGTGATGTTAAATGTGGTTCTACAGTGTACTTAGTTAGCGTTTGTTAAATAAATAATGATACTGTAATATGTCCATTTCACACTGTATTTAAATAATTTTAGAGACTGCTAAGGTCAAGATACTTTTTTAAAATTATGTTCTGATACATAAAAAAAAAAGAGGATGTGCTTTATTTTTAACTTGACAGCAGATTTTATTTTTCAGAATAGGGATTTGATTTTGGGATTTCCATGTGTGAAATATAGATCATCTCTTCTTGTCCAACTTACATCCCTCTCACTCAAAGAAGGACTAACGCACTTCATTTTGCCTAATAATTACCAACGTTTGGTGCACTTTGACTTCCCAATGTCCAGTTAATCTGACTAGAGTGGTCGCTGCATACTGATCTTGGGCATGTTAAGTGTACTGTGCCCTGACAAGGAGGTGGGCCAGGGAATGCTTCAGTTAAACAACAATTCCTCAAGGACAGCTCCTCCCATGAAGCTCAACTAAAAAAATTAAGTAATTAATAATTTAATAAGAAACAACCCATTCGGAGGCCACAAAATGAATAAAATTATTAACCTCATTGTGCTCTGTGAAAGCAGCTTTTGTGTGAGTGGGAAATAGAGGGCAGTTGATTTGCTCACTTAAGTGTGGATAATGGAAAGACAGAGAGAAGAGTCATGGAAAACCAGAGAGACAAACTGGGCACCAGAGGCCAGCAGGGAATTGCTACAAAGTAACTGTGCCTGCATGTTACACCCTTCGTAGCAACTTTTTCATAACCCTTAGGATCTTTTTGCTGAAAACCCCAAATTCTATGGACAGTATTACTTTGTAATACTCTGCTTTGATTTGGCTCTCCTGCAAGAAGAAATCTGCTCAGAGCCACTCTTCTCTGTCCTTGTTCAGCAAGTAAGCATCCAGACCTGGAAAAATGTACTGACTACGAGTGACTAAGGCTGTGCTGTGATTTTGGCTACATTTACATGTGAAATGATAGAAGAAAAAATTTAGACACACCAAAAGGTTTCTTAATGCTTTCTCTCTTGTACTGTGCACCCAGCGAGCACAACAGAAAGAGAGCAAGTGCTCTTCTGGTGCCAGGAGAACAAAACATTGTTGTAAAGCAGCAGGACACCATTAATTATTATTTACTGGACTATTTTTGGAAACATAAATCTGCTAAAGGGGTGACTAGTGGATACATTTAGTGACAAGGCTGTAATGTTAACAGTAAGATGAACTGAAGCGTGATGGGTGTCACAGAGAAAGGTGACAGGCTGAGAGGGTTTAAATTTTCATCCACTGACACAGATGGCTGCCCCTCCCTGAGCCTGGTTCTGCCGGAGGTTTCTTCCTGTTAAAAGGGAGTTTTTCCTTCCTGCGTTTGCCAAGTGCTTGCTCATAGGGGTCATCTCATTGTTGAGGTTTTCTCTGTAGGATCTTTATGCTACAATATAAAGCACACTGAGGTGACTATTGTTGTGAACTGGAGCTATATAAACAAAACTGAACTGAATTGAAATGTACTGAATTGAATGCTATTGGGGCCAGCCCGAATGTTGTCGCACTACAATATGCATTCCATAATTTATTGCTGAGGTCATGACACCTTCTTATATCCTGAACTGAACAGATTCGGTTTTCTTGTCCGTGCTTTTGTTCCTGAAAGGTTTTTCTTTTTTTAGACCAAGAACAGCTTGCTCATATCGTTACCCAAACTGAACTCCAGCGTCAGACAGAGACCTTGGGAGATAACAGATTACCATTCAAGGCTCATCTGAACAATTTACCCAGTCGTCAGGCATAAAAATTGACTTTTTTTTCTGTACAAAGCCTGCTCCTCTTTTGATAACATGAAAAAATCCTGTACAATCCACAGTTATCGCTGTATTTGATATGGAGACATTTTGTATTCGCTTGCTGTCCCTTCTACTTTGAAGTCTTTTGATGCTGTTTACCCCAGCGCCTAGCATCTTAACACTGGAGATGCTTTTCCACACTCGGATATTGTTATTCATATCAAAAACCTGTCTGCTGTGATGAGAAAAATGCCTCACTTTATGCTTATCCACAGTGTAAAGCTCAACTTTAGAAGCTGGACCTTGAACCTTGCATTTGTGCTGGTCTTCCAATGCATTAATTATGGTTGGTGTTAAATACCCAATGAATAAATTCTGACCTTGGAAAGAGAGTTTTGGGTATTAATTACCTTATTAATGAAACAGACTGCAGAGCACGTTGAGACTAGACTTCCTCGTCCCCCTCTGTGATTTTAAAACGATGATATCTTACATTTCCTGTGATGTTTGTAATTGCTTTTTTCCCCATCAGTGTGTCCCTGAATGTCATAGAAGCAGCTGGAACATGCAACTGAAATTTCATGTATTTTCTCTGACATTTCAAGGATATTTCTTCTATTTCAAAAGTGTATTTTTAATCAACTCAGTGACGATGCTTTCCGTCCACTCAACTTTTTAATAATCGTTAACTTGCTTTTGTTATTTCTTCCATTTTCAGTTCAATCTGTCAAACACATTTTCACTCAAAAATGGATGAATGAATCATAGAAGTTGAAGGGTTTTATTCCATTGGATTATATAACAAAACCCACATTTGGTGACTGCTGACAGACGTTCACAGTGGTGAGAACCTAAATGAAAAAAAGCAATTTGGTGCCCGTTTTCTGAGATTAAACGGTAATTGCCATGACAACAATCATTTACATACAGGGCCAATAATTGAGAGGTTTCATCCAAGCAAGGAGGGACCGCCACATTTTCCACTCAGCAATTACAAAAACCACTCACCGTTTCTGAAACAGTCGAGATGAAAAGTGGAGAGCGTTTTTGTTAAAGCTCATCACCGAACAACAGCTGACAGCCCCAGAGCCTTTTTTTTTTAAAATCATTTTAGCAACATTAAAGCACTTTGAAGGAATAGGTGCTCTTTCCAGTTAATCAAATAAACAATCAGAAGTTAATAAAGGCCAATAAAAATTACAATAAAATGATAAAACGTGGTGGATCAAACAGGGAAATAAACCATGCAGCATGTGCCTGTAAGTGTGTTTACAGTGGGAATATGAACTGCTTTGGGCCTGATTTCAAAAGTAAATGTCTCACAGTTTATGATGAAGCAATGCAAAGCTCACACATCAACTTAACAAACCAAAATGATGTTTGAAAGCCAAAATTCATACTAAATGGCTGCTGTAACCTTCAACATATAGAAAGATGCAAAAACCTTTTGGAGACTGTATTAAACACAACATTAGGAGGCAAGGCTTTCTATTTTAATGTTTAATAATACCTTCTTTTTCTCTAACCTGATCAAAATCAGCTTTCAACTGAAGACCGTGCCTTCTTGTTTTGAAATGCTACTGAAAATTTCTCCAGTACAGATGCCCCATCCTTGAATAAAGAACCATCTTTTAGAAATATAAAGAGTCCAAGAAGGTCCAGCACATTTTTTATTGATTAGATTTTTCTTTTTTCTTTTTTTTGGGGGGGGGGGACCTCGACGACTACATTCTCTCTGGAAAAATCAATGCACTTCTATTGCAAACAACCCACACAATGGGCTGTGGAGCAGGACTAGCACCAAACTAAAGTATAAAATATACTGTGGTGTAACTCCTGAAAATAAGGATGGCCTGTCATGTTTTAAAGCAGCCAGCTGCTCCCACAAAACCTCCCAGTTCATTTGTCTGAACTCCACTGGTCTTGAGTCTCAGTGTGAGTGAAGTATGCCTGGTCTGGTAGAGGCAGGGTCGGCACTGCATCATGAGTGGGTATCCTGAACACATTTCCATTTGCTTTGACATTTTAAAGTGAGATCGTGGTTCCAAAATGATAAGAGGGGTTCTTATAGACTCCAATTTGTTGATGTAAATGGGGAGTCTTCTTCACGCACTAAGGTTAATTATGGAGTTCCACAGGGTTCTGTGCTAGGACCAAATCTATTTACATTATACATGCTTCCCTTCGGCAGTATTATTAGAAAGCATTGCATCGATTTTTATTGTTATGCAGATGATACTCAGCATTAGCTATCCATGAAGCCAGATGACAGACACGTTCTAAATTCAGATAAAACTGAAGTTCTTGTACTCGGCCCCACTAATCTTAGAAGCATGGTGTTAAACCAGATACTTACACTGGATGGCATTACTTTGGCCTCCAGTAACACTGTGAGAAATCTTGGAGTCATTTTTGACCAGGATATGTCCTTCAATGCGCATATTAAACAAATATAGACTTTTCATGATTTGTGTTTTCACTGTTCCACTTGGTGTTGGCTCTCACTGCGGTATTGTATCACTTCCTGTTCCTGTTTCGGAGCACAGTGGTGTTTTGGTGTCTGTTAGCTGGTTAATCTGTATACCCCGATTTATCTGGATAATTACATATTTCAGTGTAATCTTCACCTGCTTTATATAGAGCACACTCTTTGCTTAAATACCAGTATTCTCATTATTCACTTTATTCGTTTTTTAGAAATTCACTAGCATAGCGCAGCTAGTAGCTTAACTCTTAGCCGACTCACTAGCAGCATGGCTTCCTCTCCTGTCCCTCCTGCACTTTCCTGCTCTGAGTGTCACATGTTTAGTTACTCCTCGGCCTCCTTTAGCAGTAATGGTACTTGTAATAAATGTAGTCTGTTTGTAGCTCTGGAGGCCAGGCTTTCTGAATTGGAGACTCGGCTCCGCACCCTGGAAAATCCCATAGCTAGCCAGGCCCCAGTGGTCGGTGCGGACCATGATAGTTTAGCCGCCGTTAGCTCCCCCCCCCCAGCAGATCCCGAGCAACAGGGAAAGCAGGCTGGTTGGGTGACTGTGAGGAGGAAGCGTAGTCCAAAACAGAAGCCCCGGGTACACCACCAACCTGTTCACGTCTCTTTTGAAACTGCTGGCTAAGGCTAATCGTAGATTTGGTAAGATCGTTATTCATGTCAGCAGTAATGACACACGGTTACGCCAATCGGAGGTCACTAAAATTAATATTGAATCGGTGTGTGACTTTGCAAAAACAATGTCGGACTCTGTAGTTTTCTCTGGGCCCCTCCCCAATCAGACCCGGAGCGACATGTTTAGCCGCATGTTCTCCTTAAATCGTCGGAGTGGTGTCCAAAAAACAACGTGGGCTTCATTGATAATTGGGAAAGTTTCTGGGGAAAACCTGGTCTTGTTAGGAGAGACGGCATCCATCCCACTTTGGATGGAGCAGCTCTCATTTCTAGGAATCTGGCCAAATTTATCAACCCTCCTAAAACCTGACTGCCCAGGGTTGAGACCAGGAAGCAGAGTTGCAGTCTTACACACCTCTCTGCAGCTTCTCTCCTCCGGCCATCCCCACCTAAACCCCATCCCCATAGAGACGGTGCCTGCTCCCAGACCACCAAAAAACAAACCTAAAATCAGCAGAAAACTATTTAAGCATAGAAATTCAAAAACGATAAATAATATAGCTTCATCACCTGCACCAAAGAATAAAACAATTAAATGTGGATTATTAAACATTAGGTCTCTCTCTTCCAAGTCCCTGTTAGTAAATGATTTAATAATTGATCAACATATTGATTTATTCTGCCTTACAGAAACCTGGTTACAGCAGGATGAATATGTTAATTTAAATGAATCAACACCCCCGAGTCACACTAACTGTCAGAATGCTCGAAGCACAGGTCGAGGAGGAGGAGTAGCAGCAAACTTCAATTCCAGCTTAGTAATTAATCAAAGACCCAGACAGAGTTTTAATTCTTTTGAAAGCCTGACTCTTGGTCTTGCCCACCCTAATTGGGAAATTCAAAAACCTGTTTTATTTGTTATTATCTATCGTCCACCTGGTCCTTACTCAGAGTTTCTGTCTGATTTCTCAGACTTTTTATCTGATTTAGTGCTCAGTTCAGATAAAATCATTATAGTGGGTGATTTTAGCATTCATGTAGATGCTGAAAATGACAGCCTCAACACTGCATTTAATCTATTATTAGATTCAATTGGCTTCTCTCAAAATGTAAAGGAGCCCACCCACCACTTTAATCATACTCTGGATCTTGTCCTGACATATGGCATAGAAACTGAAGACCTAACAGTATTCCCTGAAAGCCCCCTCCTGTCTGATCATTTCTTAGTAACATTTACATTTACTTTAATGGATTACACAGCAGTGGGGAATAAGTTTTATTACAGTAGGAGTCTTTCTGAAAGTGCTGTAACTAAGTTTAAGGATCTAATTCCTTCATTATTATGCTCTTCAGTGCCATGTGCCAACACAGTGCAGAGCAGCTACCTAAACTCTGCTCCCACTGAGGTAGATTATCTCATCAATAGTTTTACATCCTCATTGCGTACAACTTTGGATACTGTGGCTCCTCTGAAAAGGAAAGCCTCAAATCAGAAGTGCCTGACTCCGTGGTATAATTCACAACGCGCAGCTTAAAGCAGATAACCCGTAAGCTGGAGAGGGAATGGCGTCTCACTAAAGTAGAAGATACTCATTTAGCCTGGAAAAAGAGTTTGTTGCTCTATAAAAAAGCCCTCCATAAAGCTAGGACATCTTACTATTCATCATTAATTGAAGAAAATAAGAACAACCCCAGGTTTGTTTTCAGCACTGTAGCCAGGCTGACAAAGAGTCAGAGCTCTGTAGAGCCAAGTATTCCTAGTAATGACGTCATGGATTTCTTTACAAATAAAATTTTAGACATTAGAGAAAAAATTATTCAAAACCATCTCCAAGATTTATCTTCATGTTTGGCTGCTTTCAGCACTGCTGGTATTTGTTTAGACTCTTTGGCTCCAGTTGATCTTTTGGAGTTAACTTCAATAGTTACTTCCTCCAAACCATCAACATGTTTATTAGATCCCATTCCTACTAGACTGTTCAAAGAAGTCTTTCCAATTATTGATGCCTCAATCTTAAATATGATCAATCTGTCTTTATTAGTTGGCTATGTACCACAGGCGTTCAAGGTGGCTGTAATTAAACCGCTACTTAAAAAGCCATCACTGACCCAGCTGTCTTAGCTAATTATAGGCCAATCTCCAACCTTCCTTTTCTCTCCAAAATCCTTGAAAGAGTAGTTGTAAAACAGCTAACTGATCATCTGCAGAGGAACGGTTTATTTGAAGAGTTTCAGTCAGGTTTACTGTGAGAAATCCTGGAGTCATTTTTGACCAGGATATGTCCTTCAATGCACATATTAAACAAATATGTAGGACGGCTTTTTTTACATTTGCGCAATATTTATAAAATTAGAAACATCCTTTCTCAGACTGATGCTGAAAAGTTAATCCATGCATTTATTACTTCTAGGCTGGACTACTGTAATTCATTATTATCAGGCTGTCCTAAAAGCTCCCTGAAAAGCCTTCAGCTGATCCAAAATGCTGCAGCTAGAGTACTGACAGGGACTAGAAAGAGAGAGCAGATTTCTCCCATATTGGCTTCTCTTCATTGGCTCCCTGTTAAATCTAGAGTAGAATTTAAAATCCTTCTCCTAACATACAAGCTCTTGAATATTCAGGCCCCATCTTATCTCAAAGACCTCATAGTACTGTATCACCCCAATAGAGCACTTCGTTCTCAGACTGCTGGCTTACTTGTGTTTCCTAGGATACTTCAGAGTAGAATGGGAGGCAGAGCCTTCAGCTTTCAGGCCCCTCTTCTGTGGAACCAGCTCCCAGCTTGGATTCAGGAGACAGACACCCTCTCTATTTTTAAGCTTAGGCTTAAAACTTTCCTTTTTGATCAAGCTTATAGTTAGGGCTAGATCAGATGACCCTTTACCACCCCTTAGTTATGCTGCTATAGGCCTAGGCTGCGGAGGGGGGGGTCCCATAATGCACTGTTTCTTCTCATTCACCTTTATTTACTTGTTTATACTTCACTCTGTATTTAATCATTATTATTACTCTCTGTCTCTCTTCCACAGCATGTCTTTTGTCCTGTCTCTCTCCCCTCACAGCAGATGACTGCCCCTCCCTGAGCCTGGTTCTGCTGGAGGTTTCTTCCTGTTAAAAGGGAGTTTTTCCTTCCCACCGTCGCCAAGTGCTTGCTTATAGGGGGTCGTTTTGACTGTTGGATTTTCTCTGTGTTATTGTAGGGTCTTTACCCACAATACAAAGCGCCTTGAGGCGACTGTTTGTTGTGATTTGGCGCTATATAAATACAATTGAATTGAATTGAATTGAATTGAATTGAACTGAATTGAATTGAATTCCTAAAGTCTGACTTGCTCCAAAGTCAGTGTCCTCCTCAGCCATGCCGGTTAGTGCTGTTGCTGCAGAAGCACTAAACTGCTATTAACATAATGACAAGCTGAAATGACTTATATATGACTTAATTTTGCTTAGAGGTCTAAAAGTACATCAGTAGAATTTTGCTGAGGGAGCACAGTGACCTTTGTGGGTGGGGCTGGACTTCCAAAGCCTGTCCACAGCGTCAGTGTTGCATAGAGGCAGAGAAAGAAAGTAAATAGTTACCTTGGAGGAGCCCAGTCATGTTTGGTGCAGTCTAACAGAGTTCCCACGTAGGTTCTCTTCCTCCATGTCACATTCACCACGAGCACACCTGTCAGTAACACAGGACAGGGACAGCACTAGATTTACTGACAGGCTTTTATATCAGTTTGGTGCAGAATTCAGGACTTAATCATTGTTTGGCCCAAAGTGTCCTACATCTGCAGGTTTCTTTGGACCACACTTGGTCTTGAATGACTGGGTTGCTTCAGAGCAAGACTGGCTGCCTGGACTCAGGCACAGTTCCACTTGTTAGGTGACACACCACAACTGCCATAACCCACATTAGGCCCACCTCATTACTTTTGGCCCACACAACATTTGCTGTGCTGTAAATCGTACGTGCCAAAATGAGTCCAGATTAAGCCCAGATGTGTCTGCAATAAAAGTTTTAATTCATGAGGGTGTGCAGCTGCAACGTTATTCTGAAATACACCCACTCACATACATACTTTAGAGGAAATAAGATCTTAAAATTGATTCTCTACAGAAATTTGACAAATCAAACAGTGACATAGGTGTGTTTAAAGATTTGCTGAAGTGATTTTACAGCATATCTGTGTTTGAAAGGAGCAGTCACCTTTTTTCACCCTTCTCTGGGCCCTCTGTGGAGCTACAGAAATTCTCATTTCTCCCTTCTGGCTTTTATCTAAAGAGGAACGTGTAATGAATGATGAAACAATAAAATGGAGTGGACTGCATTTTAGAGGAGAGAAAAATCTCAGTGATCAGCAGAGAACAGCAGCAGTTAAAAAGCCATGGCAACCCGAAGAACGGAGTTCATGCTTTTAAGAATTGTTCTTGAAGTGCTTCACATTGTTTTGTTACAACCTGTGAAATCACTCGGTCTGATATTACTCAGTCTTAAATCCCTGTCAGTTTTTTGCATGGAAGAAATATATAGTCTTCAAGGTTTAAACTCTAATCTGAAGACCCTTTAGCCACCTGAAATAAATGCCTCTCTCTTTTCTCTCGCTCCCAGACTGACATTTGAAAACCATTAACCTCCGTTTTGTGATGCGCCAGCGGCAACGGCAGGCAAATCAAATTTTGGACGCATTACAGCTTTAAAACAAGGTTTGACTGCAACACACGACTCCCCGCTCTTCAATTATGTCTGATAGCCGCCGCCTTCACAGAGCACTCTCACAGATAAATGAGAGCCGGGAAACACGGCCAAGAAGGTGGATGTGATCAGGCCCTAAAATCTCCAGTTAAAATCTCCACTTAATGAACTGGATGGATTTCATTAGCCAAGAACTTAACCCTCATAATTTCCACTTTAAATAATCCAACAATATATTTGCTGCTTTGCTCAGACAGGTCCTGTCTTGTTTTCATGTCAAACTGGAAATAGAATGTTTACAAATGCAGAAACATTTAAAAATACACAAAGTTCTGATTACTGTCATCAACCACATTAACTCCTTTGTACAAAAGATCAGATTTCCTCAAGTTGTATCCTTCTATCGAAGCAGCTTTCAAAGACAATCCAGTGGTTTTATTTGCCTCTTCAGAGGTTGTTCAACCAATGCCAGCCATACACAAAATGCCTTTTCAAGCGATTTCAGTGTTGCAGACAATCATCCAATGGCATAATAAACTCCTGACGGTTTTGCTAAAGTTGTAGCGTGCTCCATCATCTCAATCGTTTGATATAACGTGGTCATAAAATTCAGTCGGAGCAGTCTCTTCCTCATTTGACGTTCAGATGAATCTAAACATGTTTATCTTCTTCTAACGTTCATGTTGAATAGTTTCAGGATTCAAAGCAATAAAGGGGAGCACACCAAAAGGAGATTGGCAAGGACTCAGACACCAATCAGCAAAACTGTAAGAGAAGGCCTTCAAGACATGGTCTCTTAATGACGTCTTAGGAGGGCAAACACTCACACTGGGCTCAGATGTTGCAGCATTTCACAGTGAACCAACTGATATGGGATTTTTAAGATATCACCAATATTTAGTGATTTTAAAATAATCTCTTAAACAGATTTCCCTGTTATTTGTTATATTATGTGATCCCTAATGTTTGTTAAGTATAGTTATTTATTTACTCTTTTGCTTTCTGCTTGACTGCTCGGCTCAGCTGGTTATTGTGTTTGTAGTGTTCCTAACATATGTGTTGCCAACAGAGAAGTTGCAGAGTGCCCTCTGGTGGACATCAACTCTCATACCATGGTTGAAGGGTGTTTCTCCTGTCGCTTTTTAAAATTTTAATTTACAAACCCCCCTGAGGAACCTTCTGGTTTCCAGCAGGTAAGAGATATTGAGCAGAGTCTACCACCGCGTCACTGTAGGTCTCCAATGGCGCTGCCTTTTCTTGTTTCCAATATGTCCTCCTTGTCCTGCAACTTCATTAGCTGTGGGTGAAGCAGCACTGAAGGTAGGCCAGATGGGACTGATCTGGGTTCTGCAAAGCAACATTTGTGAGCACTACCTCCAGTGAGTGAGATGGAGGCTGTGGTGTAGAAAGGAGTAGATTGGAACTGTGGTCCTGCTGTATGGGAGTGACTGAGCACAGGCATTAGTCAGCAAAACACGAACATCCAGCTGCCCAAACATATTGGTTGCACTGGACCACAGGACAGTAATGTGTGTAGACAGGTCTACTGCTGGAGGAATAAACACTGGCTGAGGCTTCCCAGTTCCCGGGCTCAGCCCAGGATGGGAACACTGCGTGTTCTCCAAGCTGGGCAGCTGAGCTGAGCACTGGAGCGATGCACATGAGGAAAGTGTGGAGAGTCAGCAAAAGGATGCCCTTGCTGAATGTTGGTTTGTTACCTTCTGATTTCACAGAGACTCAAAGTACTCTGGGAGTTACTGTAACTCCCCATGACAGCTGAGATAGGCTCCAGTCCCACCATGACCATGAATCGTAAAAACGGGAGAGGATAGATGGAAATTTCATTTATCACCTGTTATAAATGTTGATACAGATAGATCAGCAAATAGCTAATATTATCAGTAAATCAGCCAGGCTTAATAGAGATTAGTGGCAGGGAGAAAAATCAAATCTCCATAAACAGACTGCATATGAATCAGTAGCATATGTAAGCAGGGAACAAGAGTTTTGGAAGCTTTCTGCCTCCAAACATGATTGGTCAATACTCCAAATACTATTGATCAATCATGCTCGATTGCATCTGACTACATTTTAGCTTTTTATTCACTTTTTTTGAAATGTATCTGCATTCATAAACAATGACCAGGTGATGAAAACTGATATCCTGACCCTGATATCTGCTTTCTTCATCGGAAGCCTTGAAAAATTGTCCATTTCCTCCAATGGCATGAGATATCTTCAACCAAAGAAGGCTCTCATGGAAAGTGTGTATTCATGTAATGTAGTCTGTTGTCTGTATTCATGCAGTGTAATGACAGTGAAACTGGTTTTTCACTGCCAGCAGATTCTTCTTCTACAGTCTGAATCTGAAATGGAGGTAATGCAAGTAGAGCTGCTCCCTGAGGACTTGAAACAAACCACTGCAAGTATGTGAGAAAATGCTTTGTGAGTGCATTCTTTGATATACCTCTGTATCTTCTGAGCCTATAACGGGTTGGATGTAGCTGTAAATAAAATCCTCTGTTCTGGTTCTCTTCAGAAACTCAAAGTTCATTTAGAAGCCAGCTGTGAGTTTTTGGATGGTGTGTGAAGCTTTACAGAACTGCAGGATAACGTGTATAAGACTCACATTATCATCACAAACGTACACAAACACTCCTAAAACAACATGTTTTGAGGCCACTCCATTACTCATTAGTCCTGTTAGTGAGAAGAATGGTCAAGAAGAGATGCAGTTTAACCAATGATCAATAATTCATTTATGCAGCAGATACTGAAATAGGCTTCACAGCTGAGGACAAAAGAAAAGAAAAACATTGCTAAAATGTAAAATAAAAAAGTGATAAAGTTCAGCTTGTCCATTGGTTGATTGCTCTCACCTGACAAAACTCTCACGGGCTGGACACCTGCCAGTTTTACATTTATGAGAAGAAAAAAACTTCATCAACATCCTTTCAGGACCGATCCATTATTGTTGGCAGTGGGTTTGCACAGGAAAAAAAACACCTTGTTTTTTCACAACAGGGACTTGTGGCTTAATTATGTTTAAATTTACTGGACTTACTTAACAACCTAATTGCCGCCATCTTAAAGAGGTCACCTGTGCAGCTGCATTTTGTTAAGTCAATGGCCAAAAAGTTGCACGTAAGCTTTGCAGCATTTTGCAAGTCACAGCTGGACTACCAACAAGGTATACTACCTAAAAACATTAAGCTTTTGTGTTTAACACTTTAAGCTGTGACAGTGCAAAATCAGACCTGTTATAATTTAATTATCCATCCATTTTCTTCCACTTCTCCGGGGCCGGGTCGCGGGGCAGCAGCCTAAGCAGAGAAACCCAGACCCCCCCTTCCCCAGCCACCTCTTCCAGCTCATCCAGGAGAACACAGAGGCGTTCGCAGGCCAGCTGAGAGATATAATTGCTCAGTTCTCTGAGTCCATTGAAGGGTTGTTGAACTGCTTGGAGGATATCAAGACATGGATAGCTTCAAATTTCCTTAGCTTGAAAAAGACAGAGATCATTGAGTTTGGTACCCCTGACCTCTATGATCTTGGCCCTCTAAAGCTTTATAATAAACCCTTTGCGTGAAATCTAGGAGTGAATTTCGACAGCAATTTGTCCTTCGAGAAGCACATTAACGCTGTTGTCAAATCGAGCTTCTTTCAGCCCTGACTTCTCGCAAAGGTGAAGCCATTCCCTGGACCATATATCTCCCATTTTGGCTTCCCTGCACTGGCTCCCAGTCAGCTTGAGAATTGACTTTAAAAACTTACTACTTGTTTTGAAAGCATTGAAGGGGTTGGCACAGTCCTACCTCTCCAATCTCTTATGCTTACATGTTCCTACTCGATCGTCGAGGTCTGCCAAGCCTATGCTCCTTTCGATTCCGCGGTCAAGATTAAAACACAGAGGAGATCGGGCCTTGGCAGTTGTTGCGCCGAAACTATGGAATACATTGCCCCTTCACATCAAGACCTCCCCAGCAGCTGACACTTTTAAAACCCGGTTGAAAACCCACTTTAACACCCTGACTTTTAAATAAACTGAGTCCTGATATGTTATTCTAACTATCCTATCTTTTTGTCTTAACTGTCATTTTATCTCCACCTTGATGTTTGTGTTATGTTATTTTATATATTGTTGTACAGCACTTTGGTCAACTGCCTTTGTTTTTAAAAGTGCTTTAGAAATAACATTTGACTTGATAATCTCTGCAGCATGTCCTTACTATCAGGCTATATCTTATTTTACCTACAGGGTGCATCATCACTGCTCATCATTCTTTTATAAATATCAGTTTATGTGTTATATAAATGGCATTTGCATGATTTTTGTGTTTGCATCATTTATACATCTGGCCCCTGGTGTGCAGCTGAGGAGCACTGATTAAAGTGAGCTGTGCACAAAAACTAAAGTGTGGCATTCGAGCCAAATTTCAAAATAAAAAGCCAAAGACAGGCAGCAAAGCCTCCATCCACAGCTGGTCTGACTAAAAAGACAGCAATGAGGTGCAAAGACGTTGATGAATACGGTGCATAAAAGAGAGGGGTTTTTTGTACCTAATAACAAACTGGCTTTCCTATAAAGCGGTATATATCTGTAATCTGCAGGCAGTGGTCATCTTAGTCAAGAAACAGCCATGATGATTTTTTCTTGATCCAGCTGTTTCGGTCAGTTTTAAATATAAATAGCAGGAGCAAGAATCACAGATACGATACTTATTCCAATACACTGATGATACGACTGTATCACAATACAGTGACTCAGTGCATTGTAATTCTAAATTGTCTGTAGGTGTGAATGTGAGTGTGGATGTTTGTCCATATCTCTGTGTGAACCCTGTAATAAACTGGAAACCATGAACTGGATAAGCAGAAGGAGATGGATGTTTTTAATCCCACATTTGTTCAGGGGAACCAAAGAAATGTTCACTATAAAAACATTCTTTAACTTTCAGCTCTTAATCTGCAAACAAATGTGATAATAGATACATTTCACCAAGTAACATTTATAAATGTCATCTTATTTGCATCAGTATTTGGCTGATGTATGCACTCTGTGCTTCCCACAGACAAGAAATTTGTTGATTTTTATGTAATTTTTATACTTGTTTCAGTGCAATAAAAGCAAAAGTAGAGAAAAAAGTCAAATGTTTGCAGATTTTAACACCTAAAAGAATCTAAAAAAAAAATTGCTGCTTTTCTGTCATGCATTCAATTATAAGCTGAACATTATGAAGTCTACAGGCTTTTAACCAATCAGAACAAGTAATATCTTCGGCTCAGCACAGCTTTCTGAATCTCTTGACATTTCATTGATAATACCAGGTATATCAATTAAAAAAGGTTTGTTGCAGCCCTGTGTGGGTGTGAAAAAGGTGTGAAAAATCCACAGGCAAAGTGCAAAATGCAGCAGTGATGGTTTTCCTCTAAACGTGACAGTTTCTATTTTTAAGTCAGCATCTCTCTTCTTGGGTAGAAGCCGAAACACTCAATAGGTCGTCAGTTTGTGTCTCACTGTCATGAATGTGGGTGCTTGTGCTGCTTTGAGAGAATGTGCGTGACATTCAGATTCCCTCAAAGTCTGTTTCGAACACTTACTGAAATAAACGCCCTGACTGCATCTTTCTGCTTCAGAGAGGCTTCGCCTAAACAAGCAACGACTGAGCAGTGATTGAACTAAATGCACCAGAATTCAAACATCTCTATCCGAGTGACTTCAGGAGTCAGGAAAAAAGAAAACACTCTGCATTGTGTGCCCTCTCTTTAGACTCCATGCTGCACAAAATATCAAAACAATCTTAATGAGGAAATTAAAAATGAATGTCCTTCTCTCATTCACACCTACTCTAAGCTTTTTGCATTCACTCTCCTCTCATTTTCTCCCTTGCAGTCTAAACCTGCAGGAGCTTTAGCTGTGAAACAGAAAGAAAAAGATGCTTGAGCTGCACTGCTGCATCCAAATGTGACATCCACACTGCACTGAGTGCAGTTTAAGTGTCTGTCGAGGCTGTCAGAATCACCCAGCTCTGCCTCAGCTCTGTTTGTGTCAGTGCTGCTTCATATTTTTCTGCTGATTTGCTTTAAGCTCTCAGCAAGCACCCCCTGACTTCTCCTCTGCAGCTGTGTGAGCACTGTCAACACCAATCCTTAAACCTGAGCCAGTCACAGTCACTGAGGTTCACTCCAAGAAATCACTTGTATTTAGCACTAAACTGTGCATTTTCTCAATTAAGTAGTGCTAAATGAATGCAATTAATGGCTGGGTCATAACGTTTTTGAGACAAAGACTTAAGCACTATGTACAAAGTCAGATTTGTCAGGAGGTGGTCAAAATGGATGGCAGACAAGAAGCAAAGCTCGGAGTTCCGTCTGTGGAATGGTTTAGATAAGGTTAGGGGATGATAGTACTAATAAATGCATTAAACTAGTGCCTCTGCGATGGGTGGTGGATCTCCTCCAGTGTTTGAATGACATTGCAGCAGAGCCAACCTGTTGAGCGGTCCAGATGATAAGTAAAGATTGTAATGTAGCAGTTCAGATTATTTCCCCTGAATGTCCACCTTTAGATACCGCGGGATGTTATAGTAAAACTCTGCTTTGAAAGCCTCATCCTGAGAAGCGAACTCACTGTGTAGAATCCCTTGAATGTTGAAAGAATTTTGAGTATTATCCTGGTCACCTGACACACTGCCTCCAGGCTTGGAAACTCTGGATTCTTCCACTGCAAACCTGACTCAGTTGATATCGCTCAATGATCTTCCACATGACATGCAGATCAGTTTGAAACAGAAGTTGATGTTTGTTCTCTGCACAAGTTTGAGGTCTGTGTTGAAGTCACAGCGCTCAGTGCCAGTGGTCAGAATGAGACTTCCAGAGAGTAAAATAAAAATAGCAGCTGAATTTAAAAGGGACCAGAGCTGCATGAGAAGATGATCTTGAACAGAATATGGGCAAATTTAGAGTTTTAGTTTTCATATTAGGAAGTTTTCTTAGACAGGTTGATGGATCACAAAGTAGATGCCTTCTGGGCACCTCCCTTTGTAAGTTTTCCAAGCACACCTAACTGGGAGGAGTCTCTGGGGTAGACCAGAACTTACTGGAGAGATCCTGATAACAACTCAGGATCACCCAGGAGGAACTGGAAAGTGCTGCTGGGATGTTTGAACACTCATAAGCCTCATGCATGGATGAATGCATGGATGGATGGATGCGTGCATGGATGGAAGCATGAATGGATGATGGACGGATGATGATAGATGGATGGATGGATGCATGGATGGATGATGATGGATAGCTGGCTGGCTGGATGGATGATATCCACTGACATTCAACAGAACAAAAAGCAGTTAAAAGACTGTAACCAAGCTTTTGGAGCAGTGTGAAGTCTCCTTTGACTTATAGGAATTTACTCTGAATACACTGACCTCATTATTTGAAATTTTGGCCACACTTCATATGAGTATCATTGAAACAGTAGGTGTGGTAGAAAATCAGAAAACAATAATAGTTAGACTTTATGGCCAAATAAGGTGAAGCAGCTTCTTAGTTGTTATTACATATGATTATTTTATGTGTTCATTGAAATGCAAATCACTCGCTAAGAGTAACTATTTACAGTACGTGTAATTGACTTAATGTCTAGGATCCAGACAGACAGAGAGACTCGAAGTCATGGAGTTTGTGCAGCTTAGTTAAGAGTCGAGCCAATCACGGTTTGATTAGCACTCATCAGAGTCTGGTCCCCTACAGGGAGGAAGAGAGGGAGGAGGGATGAAGCTGAAATGGTGGTCTCTTCTCCTCCTTTCTGTCTCTCCAATTAGTATTCAGCTTAATTAACATGCAACCTGCATCTCCCCCTCCCGTATCCCTCCGCTGTCACAAGGAGGGGGCTCCAGTTATCACTCCACCTCCTGAACAATAGTCCCCGAGCGGCAGGAAGAAAAACACTATCTCTCTTTGTCTTTCTGCCTCTCTCTCTCTTTGACTCTGACATTGTCCGTCGCTTTCAGTCTGCATCACTGATGAAATGCTTCTTCATGCCTCTGTCTGTTCCTGCCTCCATCTTTACATTCCTCTCCATCTCCTCTCATCCCTGCGGTAGCTTAAAAATACACACTAAACCTCTTCTACAGCTCTTTCCATTTCCCCACTTCTCTCTCCATCTTCCATCCATCCATCTGTCAGCCTGTTGGGACAGCCTGAGTGCCGAGTCTATTTTCTTGCTCTTTTTCTTTCTGTCTGCAGCCATCCTCCATCCTCTTCCTTGTCTGTGTATTATTTATCATTTGGTCGTATACTGCAGTTTACTTCTCGATAACACCATTTATTTGCTCATTAAAGTGTGTGACTCCCTCTATCGTGATATAATAACATAACGCATCATCTCCTAGATGCTGTTTCTGTTTACTTGCACAAACCTGGAAGCTTCGATGTTTTCATTTAGTGCCTCCACTGAAGGGGAGGGGGAGGGGGGTGCAGGGCTGGAGGATGTTGTCACTCCTGTTTGTTTCTTCTACTCAAAAAAAGAATCAGTGTGAGATTGGTGGAAAGTCAGAAGCTTTTGGTGTTGAACTCAGTAATTTTGTGTTGCCTTGAACCAGCCTTATTCCACAATGAGGACAATTACAAACCTCTTTTTTATAATACTGAGCTGAACAAGGCCTTCGACTCCCTGATACACTCACACTAATGAGCTGGTTATTATGATTTAAAGTCTTTAAACACAAAAAGTGCTATCATATGCTAATGAGACCACAGTGAATGTTGATACAGATTTTGTTGCAGATGAACAGACATTGTGTTATGGTCTGGGGCTTTCTCCTCTCTTCCCTCTCCCTGTCAGATGGGCCGGCGTTCCCTGCTGACCCGTCTGCAGGTGGTTTCGCTTTCCCAGGCTTTCTTCCCTGTACCTGTTCTGCATTAACTCATTGGCTCATGGTATTTAAGGACTGGCTGGTGCTGCTACTTTCTACCAGATTATTGTTACTGTTACGGCGGTAAATACGTAGGCTCAAACTAGTTCTTCTGTTTTTCACTCAGTGACCTGCTTTCTCGTTTGTTCTCCAGTTGCCTTCCCCAAACCAAGCGTGATAGCCCCATGTTGTTGGAATCTGAGTTTGACAGACACTTCCAGGTAACCGTACCTGAGCCATTCATCGATTGCTGCACCTACAAAGGAAAAGTTACTCACCTGCCTGCCCAGTGCCTCCCTGGAATCCCACCTACCTGCCAGCTGCCCCTCAAAGTCTCAAATTACAAATCCTGTAAGATCTTTTGACTTCTTCTCTCCTCTCTGGCAGAAAGCTGCTGAGAACTCCCCCTGGTGCATTTTTACAATAAAATCTATAAAATTGCTGTTGGCTGTTTGGGTCTGCTCTCTGACATGACAGGCAGCTGCTTTGTACTCCTCTACCACAACTTGGGACAAATACCACCAAGACAACTGGTTCTGTAACAGTAAAATTACTGTGATGATGACAACTGGCAAAACAAACTGGGAAAAAGGAAAATAACAAAGTAGTTGATGCTAGCTACTTTGGATGACACAAAAAAAGTGTGAGCTTCTCTGATTAATGAATTTCTCTGAGTAATGAAATTGTGGCAGCCGTATCAGAGATGAGTGATTATCTTTTGCCAAGGATGATGTTGTTTCTCTGCACTGGAGATAAAGAATACAAGTTTGGAGGACAAACCCTGAGACTGGGAGACAAGAGCTCACATTGAACCTTCTGAGGACAGCAAACCTGCCAGAGAGGTTTGGATACTGGAGACACTTGAAGTTCACACTCATGCTGTTCTGGAGAGAGCAAACCAGGTCAGAGCAGAGACAGCTGCCCAATTATTGTTGCAATCTCAGGTCTCACTTAGAAAAGAGATTTTTAATCTCAATGAGGCATTTTACCTGGATAAATAAATGATCGCACATGAGAGTGCTCAACATGCAGTTCTTCAGTCACATTTTAAACAGCAATAAGTGAGTGAGGAACTTTAAAAGCAGAAAGGATTATGATTTGATTCAGAAACAGCAGCAGTCTGTGGATATGACAGAGTGATTAGGTTGGCACTGTGCGCAGTACTCCAATTATTGTCTTTTTAGTGTTTATATTTTTCACATTTTTGTATATTTCTCAGATTGTTTCCATTTGAAAATAAGAGCAAAACAATCTGTAGTCTGTTTGTTTTTGTTCAAATGTAGCCAGATTTCCTTCATCCAAACAAGATCAACAAATAATTACTGTGCACCAAATATTCACATTTGGAGAGATTTACATAAATGATTTTCAAATGTAAGATAAACCCCAAACAAAACACCATTGAAATATTAAGTACCAGCTGGCCAGAGCAAAATAAAAGGTTTAATATAACTCTGCACCGGAGCTAAATGTGTGTCACATGACAGTATTTAGTACCGAGTCAGTACTTTTATAGTCAGAAGATGATTGTATGATTGTATTTCACAGTATGTAAAACATCAGTGTCTGCAAACAAGACACTGATTGAGTCAGAAAAAGCAGGAAAAGGAGGAACTGGGGTGAGGCTGGGTTGCAAACTGGCTTACAGATGCACGACTGTTGGCAGGCTGAAACTGCAGCGTGCCCTACATGAGCTACAGAATGGTATCGTTTGAACCAGGGCACACACTGGGCTCGTGCCTGGGCTTTGTGGATGAACCAATGCTATGCAAAATATTGCTGCTTGTTTAAATTGGGCTTGTTGCCTGTCCTTAGATATTGAAGACGGATTTCCAGCTCACAGTGGTGATAATTGTTGCTTTCTCCTTCACTAAGGCAATATTTAAAATATAGTTTACTGATTTTTCTTATTAAACTATAAATACTTTTGAAAATATGGATGAATCACATCCTCTCTTCAGTGCTCTAAAGCACCCCTGAGGGCAGCAGGACCCCCACAGCTACCATGCTGTTACCCATTAGTTAGTGATAGCCAGCTGTGAAATCTCAAGCTGAGGGTTTCAGTTTGCCCTAAAGCACACCCTGTTTTATCCTCCTTTTTGACTCTAATGAGGACAATAATTTATAAAACAAACATTATGCTGTATTCAGTAAGACTTGAAACTAACAATAGAAACCACAAATTCATCAGGAACGTGTTTACTGAGGTCAAAGTTCAAGGGAGTTGCAGGGAGTTTTTCTTAAAGTTTCAAGCTTTATTTTATTGTTTTAACCTGCAATTTGTTCCATTTGAGGCTGTCAAGGTCCACAAGGGTACATATGAACCTACTTTAATTGTATTCAGATGTTTTATCCACAGTGCTGTTTTCTCTGCCTCTCTGGGCCCTTTTATACAAACTGAGACTGAAGTAGAAGATACATTTTTCGCTTTCTGTCCTGTCTCCATCTCTCTATCCTATTTAGAAGCACTCTTGGCCAGGATTATAGTGCCCTGCACTGTGTTTGTATTTCTCCTTTATTTTTGCCTGGACAGAGTGAGAAGCTCCAGTTAATTAATACTGGTGTGCTTCTACGCCAAACTCAACGCTCAGCTTCAGAGCAGGAGCGGCTGGCAGAGCGAGATGGGCAGTGAGAGATTGGATTTATTCATTAAAAGCCTGCAGTAAGGTATTACACCTCCGCTGAGAGGCTGCAGTGCTGAGTGCTGTCCTCGTTAACGGCCTATCAAAGTGCGACGGCGTAGAAATCGGCGGGTGAATCATCGGGCTGTCTGATCTGCAGTCCAATACTCCCATGGTATCATTTTGTAGTGTTGGATGTGTTTCTAGTTCTGCATGATTTTGACTCATGATTATGTGCAGTGCAATGCCAAAACTGCTCTCATGAGGACATCCAGCCTTGTTTAAAAAGAATTGTTGATATTTTTGTTTGTGGGACCAAAAGGTCTGGAATAATAAAAATTGGTACTATCATCTACTTATTCTTGTAACATATGTTTTTGAAACCCACACAGACTATCGCAATGCCCACTTTAATTTGGCGAAGTTTGTATTTTCAGGGCATAAACTGTTGAAATATTGAACTTTTTATATTTATAAAGTTGGCAGATGATGTAACAATCAAGAAGTTAGAATAAATTTGATCTCTATTGAGGCACAAAAACACTTATCCAAGACTAGAGAAAGGTTATGGCTGAAAGAACTGATATAGGATTTTTAAGACTGATGCTGATATTTGGTGATTTATCGACCCCATCCTGAAAAGTTGGGACACTGTATAGCATGTGAATAAAAACCGAATGCAATAATTTGCTAATCCCATAAACCCATATTTTCTTCACAACAGAGCATATGAAATATGCAGTTTAACATTATCTTGCTGAAATCGGCAAGGCCTCCCCTGAAAAAGACATTAACTGGATGGGAATATATGTTGCTCTAAAACCTGTATATGCCCTTCAGCTGGTGCTTTTCCAGCCAATTCCACAGGTACTGATGCACCTACATACGATCAGAGATGCAGGCATTTGATCTCAGCTCTGATAACAAGCTGAATGGTCCTCTTTAGTCCGATAAGTGCAGCGTCCCACTACAGGCTATAAACAAAAGCAGCTGGGAGTTTTGAGGGCTGTTTTGCTGACACGCTCATCCACATGGACCTCAGTAGAGTGCAGCACAGAACTTAAAGTAATATCATCCTAACTACCTGCATTGGAGGAGGAATCCCTCCTCTGATGCTCCTATTCAGCCTTCTACTATACTTTTCAAACTTAAAGTGCAAATTTACAGTCTTTTTTTAATCTATATTTTGTTTGTTTTGTCATTTATCAGAAAACATTTATAATTTGAAATTAGTATGTTTACTGTGGGAAAATGGTGGAATCCTCCTTCTGAGGTGAGGAAGAGAGGCTGCCTCAAGCAAGGGCGTTCAGGTATCTTGGGATCTTATTTACAACTGATGGGAAGGTGGTGCTCAAGTTGGACCAGTTGCAGATTGGTACGTGGTGAAGAGAGTGTTGAACTAAGAGACAAAAATTTCAATTAACCAGTCCATCCATGTCCCAACCCTCACCTGTTGTCGTGAAATCTGGATAACTGAAAGAACAAGGTCAGGAATACAAGCAGCTGAAAAGAGTTTGCTCCATACTGAGACTGGGCTCAGTCTTAGAGATAGGGTGAAGACCTTAAACATCTGGAAAGATCTTGAAATACAGCCACAGTTCAGGTGGGTCAGGCATCTAGTCCCAACTGGGAGGTCCAGGACCCACTGGAGAGATTATTTAGCTCTTGCCTCTGGATCCTGACAAAAGTGTGACTAAGAAGAAGGGCACCTGGAACACCTGTGACCTGACGTTGGATAAACGGGAGTTGGTGGATGGATGTTTACAGCCTGATACAAAAAAACTTTTTCAAAGCAAATATACAGATTGGTTTCTTGAACTTAAAGTTTGGGTTGTAGGTACTTTTATTGACAGCTGTGCAGACACAAGCAGCTGGTACCCGATCTCGAATTGCTGAACTGGAACTCTCAAACACAGCATGGTTTTCTGTGCAGTAGCAATCCCGAACATTTCTCTGTTCTTCCTCCCCACTATCTCGTAGGAGATGCTTTAGTTTCTCTCTATAATAGTATGGGATCACTGCCTTACAGAGCAAACGGCAACAAGATTACAATTTCTTTTGTTTTGTTTGTGAACTATAGAAATAAAATACAACTGAATACAGCATATTGCAGTAAAGTCATATCTGGGCCTATACTGTAGTGGATCCAAGCAAAGTCCAGTAAAGCCAGAAACTACAAGAGAGCAAAACAAAAAGCCAAAAATTACAATTTTACTACCACTGGTTTGAGAGTGCAGACCATACAGCCCAGTGAAGAATATTTAGACTTTGATATATTAGGCTGGTATGTAAACATAGGGTTGGAATTTTGAATTGTAGCATAATATAGTAGTTGTAGACTTGGTAGTGGGTTTTGTTTTGTAAGCTTCACCCCAAAAAACAGAAAGATACAATTGGTCCTTAACAAAATAAATTGGATTTTCAATTTTTTATGTGACAAAAAGGACAACAATCTCCAAATCTTCACAAGATATCAGAAAAATCAGGGATTATAAAAGTATTTTACTACAGATCAATCACCCAAAATTCAGAAGAGGCCTGTCCTTCCATGATGGTTCCTGTTCTTCCTCCTCTTCTTTCTCAAGTTTCTGCTGCCTGAGTTACTCACTAAGCACCTGATCCTTTGTGGCCATCTTCCTGATGTACTCAAAGATCTTTGTTGTTTCATCCTCGATAGTGGTTCTGACACTCACTAGTCCTCGGCCTCCTTCCTTCCACTTAGTGTACAGTCTCAGGGTGCTGGATTTGGGGTGAACCCCTCCATGCATGGTAAAGAGCTTTCTTGTCTTGACATCAGTGGCTCCTCCTTTGGCCAGCTTATTTTCCCAGCAGGGTACAAGATGATCTGCAGAGTGTAGGTGTTGATTGCCCGGATCTTGCTCTTCCAATTCAGCTGACTCTTCAGGACTTGCCTTACTCTCTGCAGGTACTGGGCAGTTCCTAGCATCCTCTTCATGGTTTTCATTTGCCTGTGGGATTCCAGGGTGCTTGTAGCTGTCCTCACTGTCTGCAATGCTGCCTTCTGGAAGTGCAATCCAATTACCTTCCCTCTCTCTGTTACCATCCAAGTACACTTCTCCAGTCCAAATATCGTTGCTGTAGTTCCTAGTAGTGTGGGTCAGTGCACCAGTGTCTTGTTCACTCCTGGCATGTCATTCATGTACAGGAGGTGGCTGATGGTTGCTCCATTCTGTAGTCGGTATTAATAGCCATAGAATCAACTGGACATTGCAGTGGTGGACTAACAGAGGAAGAAAGCCGTAGTGATAGACGCTGCAATACCAAGAGATGGCAACATCAGGAAGAAGGAACACGAGAAGCTCGATAAATACCAAGGGCTGAGAGAAGAGCTAGAGAGGATATGGAAGATGAAGGTAACAGTGGTCCCCATGGTAATTGGAATACTCAGGGCAGTGACCCCCAAACTAGGAGAATGGCTCCAGCAGATTCCTGGAACAACATCCGAGATCTCTATCCAGAAGAATGCAGTCCTTGGAACAGCTAAGATACTGTGCAGGACCCTCAAGCTCCCAGGTCTCTGGTAGAAGACCCAAGCTTCGAGGACAAACACAGCTCGCAGGGTGAGTGGGAATTTTTATATATATTTTTTTATAGGGTCAGGGGTTTGAATCCCAAGCAGGGCATGTATATATAACAGGACAATGTGTTGTCAACCTCCATTCACCCAAGACTCATTGAGATGGAGTCACAGACTGTATAAAGGTTGCTTGTAGCTTCTGAGTATGAAAAGTGAAGAGCCTTAAACCTGCATTAAATAGCCACTAGGAGAGATGCCTGTGGTTGCACAAAGGCTTCCAATCCTATCAAAGTCTGTGAAAAAATAGTCCTTAGACGAGACCTCTGTAAACATTTTCCTCTTCAATTAACAGTCTTAGTCACTCATTTTGGGTCATACTGATTAAAACATTAATCCCATATAGTAAATTTTGGTCATCCTAATTTTCAGAACGCAGAATAATCCAAGGCATGCTCATTGAATACTGATGTAATTAACAAGGGAATGCATCTTGTGCAAAGCACTAACGTAATCCCTTGGGCACAAATCCTTCAGTCGCGTGAACTCAGTGCACGGTGCAAAAGACATTAGCTGTTTCACAGTCACATCATGCCTTTGTCGCATCAGATCTCAAAAGACCAAGATGGTGATGGTGAAAAAGGCTCCCCTCTAGGGTTTCAAAGTGGGACTTCAGAACCCAATGTCATGGTAACTATATCCATGTTTTATACTGTCTGTGGCAAAGACAATGTGCTGTCAGCCTCCATTCACCCACCCAATAAGATCATCAGTTACCTCACAAAGTTTTACATTTAGGTCACTTGATAACAACTGGATCAACTCCACAAAGTAATTAACACTCTTCCAAGTTATATTACGGTGTGCTGTTTTTTTCCCTCGGCACAAACTCATTATGGAAATACAAAGCATCCCATGGAGCCAAAAAATAAACAAAAGTAGAAATATTTCAGACAGACTGAAGCCCTAGAGCTGTCAGAAACATATACACTGTCCTTGTACAGCTTCTAAATGAAGAGTCTCCAGTTACAGTGTGATTGAATATATCTCACTGAAAATGCTCTCTTAGTTTTAATGAGATGGGCCAAAACAACCACTTGCTAGAACCATGCACACTTTTTATGTAAAGAGGTCACTCTGCATCTGTGCCTGTCAGCCTCAGCAGAATGCTTGAAACCAGAGACTAAATAAGCAACATAAACACAGCAAACGCAAAAGATAATAAAAGAAAAGCATCCTTGAAACTGAGTTTAGGCTTTCCACTTCTCAAAGTAAAGACATGACTAGCTAAGGATCAGAAAAGATGCCAGGGTGTTTCAGGCATCTCCAAATCTACTGCAGCATGGCAAAAGTATTTCATTTAGCCGTGTTTGACACTTTAGCCTTTTCACATTCTCACTATCATCCACTGCATTCCTGGAAATACTCTGATTCACTGGAAGCTACTTTCAGATTTTCATCATACTTCTGCTTATTTAAACTCATTCACAACAAATGACATTATTCCATCTCAGACTGTTTGTTGTGTCAGACCAAAACACTGCGAGGAAAGTAAAAAGGTTGGAACAACAGTACAGCTCCGACACACTGAATGCCAAACACTAGTGCCGTAATGGGTTTTTTTTCATGGCTGAATCTGTTTTTGTATCTTCAAGGCAGCCACTGTTCCAAAAGAAAAAAAAACACATTAGAGTACTTAATGACCCCATAAGGCTGCATCTTGGATGTAACCTAGGTTTTAATGATTGAGGTGCTACCATTGTGTGTTCACCAGTGTGAGATCCAAGGAATATTGCTCACCTTCCTCTGTCTCATGCCAAACGATACCCTCTAGGTTGACACTAGTCCCGGGCTGGCAGGGCCCCAAGCAGGCCGAATCAGCCTCCAGCGCCCCCGAGACAGCTCCATCTTGGGTGTTGGTGCCGATAGACCTCGTCCTCACTGCCAGCTGCTTAGGGTTCAAGGTGGGCAGTGCCGGGGGGGAAAAGGAGGGGGCAGTGGGCAGTGAGCATCCAGGGGCCCCAGGGTGACCTGGAGCTGGGGGAGCTGGGACTGTGAACATGGGGTCCACCTGGAGGGAAGAGGAGAGGATTCATTAGAGATTAGATAACATCACTCAGCTTACTGTAGTTTCAATATGTTTAATGAAACGTGTCTATGACTGAGCTGAATGCTTCTGTGGAAATTAATGCAAGATAGCTTGGGAGAGAAAGATAGGCAGAAATATGAGGAAGAGGATTATTAAAGTCATTTTATTATTACTGGAGTGAATCCAACTGACAGATGATTATTTCAGTGTTGGATAATGCTGCATAATGGAGGCAAGAATCGGAAGGACATTTTAGAAGAGGAGACATTTTCTCCAAATGTCACACCATTTATTATTCCACCCTCAGTCTGCAGTTACCAGCTCCCTAACACTGAGTGTCAGCTAATCATCTCTCACTGTATCCAGACTTTAAAAAATTATTTTTTCTCACTCTGTCTGGTTCAGTTCATCTTCATCTCTCCATCCTGGCTGGTGAATCCTTACCATTCAAACAGTTTTCCCTTGTTGAGCAGTTTCTGAGAGCAGAAGCTGAGATGAGTGTTTCCAGCTAACACATGCATACCTACAGAAGCTGCACATTATAATTAGCTTCCACTTTTGTACAGACTGACTCAGAAAAATAATCCAGTGGTGCAGAAAGGCAATAATGGAGCCACTCAGTGTGATTATAACAACAAAAAAGAGTTCTTAGACTCAGTGGCTTCTGGGGCCAGCAGGGTAGGGGACAATTTAATGTTGCACTCAATCCATGTAGCCTACCCACCCACTAACTGCTAATTGTGCAGCAGTAAGAACATTTCTTCATCCATAAGGACAGCGGACTGACAGCGGAAGAGACACCGGGCAGTTTATTTCACAATTCCAGCATCAATGCCAACTGCCATATGGGTGAACAGGTTCACAACACTAACATACATATACATATACACACACACACACATATATATATAAATCTTTATTGTCATGCAATGTGTAATGTGTTGAGAACAAAATGATGGAACAACTGTGAGTGTAGAACAGGGGTGTCCAACTTTTTTCAAGGAGGGCCAGATTTGACAATGTGAAAGTGCCCGATGACATTATGTCGCAGCAGATGACTGCCCCTCCCTGAGCCTGGTTCTGCTGGAGGTTTCTTCCTGTTAAAAGGGAGTTTTTCCTTCCCACCGTCGCCAAGTGCTTGCTCATAGGGGGTCGTTTTGACGGTTGGGTTTTCTCTGTGTTATTGTAGGGTCTTTACCCACAATACAAAGCTCCTTGAGGCGACTGTTTGTTGTGATTTGGCGCTATATAAATAAAATTGAATTGAATTGAATTTCAAACAATAAAAGATGCATATAAATATTGTTATTTAATACTTTAATTTCCATGCAGCAAAAAAACACAAAGTAACCAAATTTAGAGCACAAATCTGAATTTCCAACTGAAATTTAAAACATACAGAAGCTAAAATCCTGCTGTGTGATTCTGATAACAGAGCAACAGGTGAGCTACTGACACTAATGTGAAGGGCACACAGGTACACAGGGCAGGTGTGGCTCCAGAGCAGTGGGAGGTGGAGTCACTCAGTCTGGATCTCAGCAGTTCTTGTTTCTGCTCACACAAACATGTGGAGCCAAAGAAGCTCAACATTTTCTTTGTTCATCTCTGGAAACTTGATCTCATCCAGCTGCTGGTGTTGTGCCAAAAAGGGATTTCAGAAAAAAAAAGATTTCAGATGTTTTTATGTTTTTGATGTCTCTGCTTATGTTGGTAAGTAGACTGTAGTCAACAGGATTTATGAAGGGCTTATAAATAAAATAAAATAATGACCTGTTTTGCAAATATCTTTATGACTGTGTTATTGTACCTACATATAATCAACCTAGTCCTTTTTAACCACATCAACTATCTTTATAGCACTGTGATGTTATATTTGTTGCTGCCCCCTTGGCCAGATCTCTCTGAAAAAATGAGTTTTACCCCGATAAATAAAGAATATTTAAAAGCCACTTTGCCAAAATGTGACTGCAGCTTCTACCTGTAACAGGAGAGTTCTTTCTCACTCAGAATGAATTGATATCATTCATGACAGATTATAGGCCAAAAGGTCATTTACACCAGTTTAAATACAACAAATCATTTTTATTTTTATTTTTTATTTTTTTAGCAAATACCAAAAATCTCTTTTTGGCACAGCACCGATAAAAAAGGTGAGAGCGATGCTGGTGTCGCTGTCACATTGAAGCTCAGTCAGCTCCGGCTGCAGGTGCAGCTGCAGGTGCAGCTGAAGGTGAGTTGGAGCTTCAACAGGGTCAAGCAGCAACATGTCTTTTTCAATAGCGGCAAAATCTCCAAAACTGTCGCTGAACTCACCAGCGCTAACTGCTGCATACGTTTTGTTTGCACACCCCATTGACTGCCAACCATGACTTCCTGCAGAGCTGGGATGTGGTGCATGGCTCCGTTTGTGACAAGTGTCTCTGGAAAAGTTGTAGCTTTGTTTGCAGTGAGGGGTGGGGGTGGGGGGATGTCCCCTCGGTGCCGAAGTGAAGTCCATATGTGCGAAGGGAGTGCTGTATGTACACGAAACAGTGCGTCCGTGGAGGACAGAACACCAGATCTCGTCTATTCTACTATTTAGTCCACGTTAATTTGAACAATTTAAACAAGTAACGCTTGCCTGGTTCTTTATTCTCTCTTTAACTTGTGCTTGTTTTTTGTGTGTAAAATGAGTGTAAAATGGTTAAAAGGAACACTATACTAATGAGACACATTAACTAACTTGTCTTGAAAAAAAAAAAATCCCGGTGCTTTGGACCTCTGAGGTGTCATCTTGTACTTTAAGATTTAACACGACCCTCTGATGCTTGTCAGCCTGAATCTTCTTACTGTGTTTTGTCCTTGTTAGAGGGAACCTTTTCGCCTTCTCTGTATTTCCTAATACTGTTCCAATAGTGGATGCTCATACTAAACTTAATAATCCCTGTGATGGTCACACTGCAGACTACACTAAACCATTTGGGTTTTTTAATGCTTGGCTCTGTGTGATGCCAAAGAGAGGGAATGACCCTAATATGGGATGCACTTCTGGCTGTGAGCGCAGAACTTCTGAAGTAACTGAGACCTCCTGCTCTCTGAATGTCTGGTTTCATAAGTAGTGCTCGTTAGATCGTTCTGCATTAATGGGACCCTGCAGAACAAAAACAAACATTTTTCTTTTTGAAATTTTCCTCCATCTTTTTCATAGAAGGGCTGAGATATCAAATAGAAGCTGATTTTGAAGAGGTTTTCACAGGTTCAATTGTAGTAAACGACTTTCCTGTAAGTATTAAAGATGTCATAGCAACATGAACCACTGTACAGTATATTTAGATGCAGGTTTCAGGCATGAAGTGAACAGCAAGAGGAACTTGTAGCAGCATCCTCCTGTTAGCGTCACCTTGAACCACATCAACCAGCTGCTTTTTATACACACAGAAGCTCCTGTTGGGCTTTAACTACACTCTGATGTCTGATTATATTTAGAAACCTGTGCCAGCATGACAGTGTGCCCTGTCGTAACTATTTAACCAACCAATCAGCATGCATCACTGCAATACTAGCAATACAATATATATTGAATCCTAAAATATAATGTAGGTTTTTGTCTAGAATCAGGTGTAAATAATATTTTAACATATGCTACGTTCACTGATTCATTGAAGACTATCCGGCACATTCTGCTGTAATGCAGAAATCTTCTGTATGAAATTAACAGGAAATGGAACAGTTAACAGTTAGCATTTAAGCCCCAACCACCTACTGTTTTCTGTTTAAAAGGGGCAACCAATCAGAAGAAAGCTGTCCTTAAAGGGAACAGAGGATGATCGAACAGGCTGCACAAAGCACCAGTATAAGATGAACTATGAACAATGCAAAGCTGCTCTAGTAGAGTCCAAGAATAAATACATAGAACTGGATCATTCTACTTAACCAGAGACCTTAAGGTAAGAAACTAGAGCAGGGGTATTCAACTCCAGGCCTCGAGGGCCGGTGTCCTGCAGGTTTTAGATGTGTCCCTGATCCAACACACCTGAGTCAAATACAGAAGTTGTTAGCAGACACCGGCCCTCGAGGCCTGGAGTTGAATACCCCTGAACTAGAATATTGAAGTGCAAATACTTTGTTACTTAAGTAGAATTTCCAAGTATCTTTACTTTCTACTCATATTTTCAAAACTCATTACTTTAAGTTTAACGCATTTGAGGGATGTTTGTATTTCCCATCACTGCGCCTTCAAACATCACACTGATCTGAGTCTAAATGGAGGAACAATAACACATAAAAAAATCCTGTTGGTGTATCCATCACCAGGGAGATTAAAGAGGCAAAACATATATTGTATTTGATCCTACTTTATCTATTTTTATTTATTGTCTTTTAATGTTGTGTTTTGTGTTTAAATTTTTTGGATTTTAGTGTAGTTCTTCAGGCTATATGAAGAATTAATGAGTAAGTTATACATAACAT
>JAMQGT020012743.1:115000-137310 GCA_024447675.2 Pterophyllum scalare | reverse complement strand
ATGCCCTCTACTTCGTTCAGTTACGTATTGCTAACACAGCTTAGCCGGGACACTTAAACTCGGAGCTGTTCCTGGCAGATTCAGGTAATAAAAAAGGGGAAAAAAACAAAACAAAACAGTGGACCAAACACCCCCATGAGATTTATGTGACTTCTAAAACAGAATTAATGTCATAAAGAACTCAATTTAGGGACAGAGACTTCTTTAGGACTTGAGGAAAAACTAGTGATTTGTAGATTTTTTAGGTTTCTGACCTGCCCGCCGCGCACAGACAGAATATTACACAAGACAGCTAAACCACTGTTGTGTAACTTTGTGCCTATGGCTTGAACTCAGTGACGACTTCTCTCTAATGGTTTTCTAAACAAAAATAGAAATAAAGTGAAAGAATATCTATTCCTACAATAACCCGTCCTTTAACTTGTATCCATCATTTAAGTTATTCAAGCAAGTTTAACTTTACTGTAATAAATGTCAGCAGAATAGTATCATAAAATTCTTCTTTATTTTCCCTGAACAAAATACAGAGACAGGAGACATTATTTTTATGCACAGCTTTGCGATGAATTAGAAACTCGAGGTGCACATTACGACCTTATGAACGCCCAGAGACAAACCCTGTAATGACGGTTACTGACGAGTAAGCTGCCTTCCAGAGGTGCAGTGATTAGCTCTGCTGCCTGGATTCAAACCTGCAGGGCGACAGGAGTCGTTCTGTGTGGAGCTTGCATATGCTCCCTGGGTGCCCTCCAGGTACTCAGACTTCCTCCCACAGTCCTAGGACATGTGTGCTTGGTTAATTGGTGAATCTAAATTGACTGTAGTTTTGAATCTGAGTGTAAATGGTTGTCTGCCTCTCTGTTTTTGCCCTGTGATGGATTGGGGTACCTGTCCAGGGGTGCACCCACCCCTCGCCCCACGACAGCTGAGATAGGCTCGATCCCAGGTCGACCGGTCGATTGGAGTTTGTTGGCTCGTGTGTGTTTGTAATTTGTTGTGAGTATGAGAAGTGTGCTGTGCAGGTCGTTTTTATGACCTCCCTGAGCCTGGTTCTGCCGGAGGTTTCTTCCTGTTAAAAGGGAGTTTTTCCTTCCCACTGTTGCCAAGTCCTTGCTCATAGGGGGTCGGTTTGACTGTTGGGCTTTCTCTATATTATTGTATGGTCTTTACCCACAAAGCACCTTGAGGCAACTGTTTGTTGTGATTTGGCACTATATAAATAAAATAAAATTGAATTGAATTGAATGACCAAATGAAAAACAAATCATTTCAAACTGGGCAACCTCTGATACATTTCAGCCTTTTGTCCAGTTTGCCTGCACTGAAAGAGAAGAGCTAAATAGTGTTCCAGCTGTGAAACAATGTAACCTACCCGACAGCTTCCTTTAAAATCAGCTCTTTTTAAATGAAAGTTCTTTATGAATTTCTACTGAAAGCATCCTCACTTCATTGTCATACACCGTCAAAAGTAGATGCACTCACAGCCAGAGGAGCGCTGAGCTCAACAGATGTGGAGCCAGAGGCGGAGGCTGTCAGGTCACCTGGGATGGAGATCGGGTCTGGAGACAGAGTGAGGGTCTTCAGCACAGCTGGATCATCTGACTGTCCGCAGTTCTTCCAGCTGAAACCCGAAAGCTGCAAAACACACAAAACAACGTTTAGCGCTTCCCCTCACTGTCAGAGTGTTTCTGCTTTCACTGCCTCCCACACAGGCCTGAGCTCATTTCCATAATCCATGCAAATGAACTTGTCCAGACCTGAAAGCTGTCCAAACATGCCACACCCACCCACAGAAGGTGTTTGCAATCACCAAGACAAATAGCCTCTGATTCATTATACTGAACCATTTATTGTGTTTTTTAATGTTTTTGTGCCCATTCTTGGAAAAATTGCTTGACTAAGGTTTATTGCTGGGACAGTCACATGAAATCAACCCAGTGCAGGGTGGTGATTTACAGAAGACATGATAAAGCATGAAACTCACTGACTTTTATGCAGATAAAAAGCTTTCGAACTAAACTTTTTTATCAGGAACATCAGAGACCGTCACAGATAAAGAAAAGAAGGCCCTCACACACCTTACACAAAATATTAGGACATGCTACTTCTGTGGAATCTGCAGCTAAATCTCTTCATTTTCTTCCTCTGGACCTTCTGCCCCGGGGAGCTATGCTTCCTACATACCTGTGAATTAACTCCAGCAGTTGGCTCAAACACATTAAATCCACTGTGATGACGGGATCATCGTGGAACTCCCATCGTCCAGTTTAAGATTCGCACGCTCAAATATCAGCGCGTCAAAACTCATTTTTAAATTCTTTAAAAACATAAACATATGTGGCCTGGGTGCAGATGAGGCTTTAGCTGACGCTGGAGGACTTTGGGTCTGTTTGTGTTTGTTGCAATCACATCTTGCAGACACAGATAACATCATGCTGACAAGCAGCAGATCAGGGCTCAGTCATGCACCTTTGTTTACCAGAGAAGCATCGCTCCATTTTGAAACAGTTCCTGGCAGGTTTGTGTTACAGTTCCCTGTCACACCACTCATAAAGTACAAATCAGCTCCTCACAACAAAAAGTCTCATTACATTTATGATTTTCATGCCTGTTTCTTTGACACTTTGCAAACCAACTTACACAGTTATTATAGTTTTCTCTTTTTTCATTAGTTCTATATTTTAATCGTTTTAATATTCATTGTTTCCAACGTAGATTTACTCGTTTCACTTCAGTTTTTTATTGTTTGGGGGTCAGTTTAACTATAATGTGGATGCCATTTGTCAGATTTCATTAGTTTAGAACAGCTGGTAAACACAAGCACTAACCCAGCACCTCATGGAGCGTCTCAGCACACCTGCATCGCGGCCTCCTGAGGCCCAGTTTTTTAGCTTCAGAACTAGAATCACATCTGTAGACACACTGGGCCACATTTAGTACGCAGCATCACCAAGAATACCAGCCTGGGAGCGTGAGGACGATTAAAACCTATTTAGAGTGATGCATATAAATCCCGGTTAGTATCTCTCTACCTGCTCACTAGACAGTCGGGCGGCATTTGGCTCACCTGTGCGCTCCAGACTCTCTTCCACCTGAAGGAGCTGCAGCTCACCTGAGTTAAAACCGCAGCCACGAGCACCGTTACCGTTACTGTCACGAGTCTGTCCATGCTGCTTCCCTCCGACACACACAGCGACACACACCGAAGTACAACAGCCACAAGGTGCCGTTAAAGTGACGCCGACCCGTTTTACATTGCGCCACTTCCGTGTTTACCAACGCGCCGACCGTAGTCATGTGACCAAACAGTCCTGTGACAGGAGTCACAAGGCCGTATAAAGGAACATCTGCGCATGTCTGCTGGGTTTTCGGTCTCCACAAAGCATCGTGTAATCACGTGGCTGTAACTAGTCGATATGAATGACACCATTAAGTTTCACTGTAAGTTTTTAATTCTGTGCGCATACAGACGTTACAGCAGCATAAGCTACTTTACGGTATCCGCCATTTTGAGTTTCGCGGCATTGATAATATAATATCAAATATTTTAATCATTTGCAGTTCAGTCCTTCTCCAAAGGGATTTGCATCTCTTCCTGGAATTGAACCGGGGAGCTTTTGCTTGCTAGGCATATGTGTAAACCACTACACTGTGGAGAATTTCTTCAATTAGTGATATTAATAAATGCTTAGAAACAACAACTAAAATTTGTGTGCAACTGTTCATTTTTGCTATTATTTATTAGAAATAAATAATTAAATTGTATTTTTACCATACATACTGTGCTTATAGCTAAACCATTATGTTTATCTGTGCGGCTTCCGTTTAAAGTATGCTTAAAGCATTATCGATTTTTGATTCTTGATTTTCTGAAAGTGTTATTATTATTTATTTATTATTCTTTTCTTATTTCAAGTTGATGATACACACACTGTTAGATAGGTCATGTCATTCTTAATTACCCAAAGTGATTAAACCCCGAGAGCGTAGATTTAACGAGGCTTTGTTTTGTATTTACTCACTTTAATTTCACTCATGGGCTTTCCTAAGTCTTCCGAAAGAAGTGTTTTGCCTGCTTTCTTTGACTACCTCCTAAACTTTAGCTCTTTGATGAAGATTCTTTAAGAAATCTCTTCATAGTCAGGCAGCCCTGGGCGGAAACATGTCAACAGAGGAGAAATCTAACTTTCATCATTATTCAAGGAAACTTGCTGCATTAATCTGTGTCTCCGCCATGCCATTATATATTTTTTTTATTTGTGTGTGTGTATATTTTGAATATGAGCGCATCCCTTCCGAGGGTGCTGCTGAGTGGTAATGGTTGTGGCACCATGTGTGGGTGCGGGTGGGGGGAAGGCCTTGCGGTCTCAGTGCTGATGGTGGCATGGTGGTGGCATTTGTCAGCTTGCTTCTTCCGCTTGGGCTCCAGATTGACATCTTGTTTCTTGGCCCTGTTCTGTGGCAGGCTAAAGGTTCCCCACTGAAAAGGTCAGACACTTACTACTGTTTGCTTAACAGCATGTAACAGTTCCTCTGAGGGGGGAACCAGCACAGAGCACAACAGGCCTGGCCACGGGATATACTCCCAGGCTCATCACTTTTAATGCATGTGTGTGGAGAGTTCCAAGATTTTCTTTTTTCTGTGTGTGCGTTTACCTATATGTAAAGCAACTGAGCTTTATGTGTAAAAAGAAAAGAAAAAAAAAAGCTAAATATATATATTTTAAATATTTATCCCACCTCCTCCTGTTTACTGTAGTTTTAATGTAAAGCAAAATGAAATATGTCACATATAGGAGCATAAATTACTCAGAATATTTATGATTTCAGTGTGTGAGAGTTTTGGAGATACAGTTGAGTCTTGTTCAGCTGTCTGTGCTGGATATACAGTGCAGTAATGTGTGCATTTCATTCATGCATGCATATGTGTGCAGACGCTGGCTATTAACCGAGGGGAGAGTCTCAAGATTTTGACAGTGAAGGTGAACGTTCCCGACGGGGTGAAGAGTGACTTCACTAGGTGGTGCATCAACAACAGGTCAGACACACAGGAATACACAAACACTGCTACACTTGTGTCTGCAATAATCATATGATGTTAGATTAAAATTGTTATTAACTGTGGTATTTACCTTTTACTTAATGATGTTGGTACAAAAGACACAGAACTGAAGTATGATACATATAGGACAACAGTGATTGTTTTTGTCTGTGGCCATCCTGGTAGCTGAAGTTGACAATGCATGTACTTAAAAAAATGACTGGAGATTAAGAACAGATTATTAAAGCATTTTGGTGTGAATTGCCACCTAATTGGCAGAGAAATACTTAACATTTTATTGCTTTTCAACAAGAAAAATATGAAGGCTCCAAACTTTAACACAGTCCATTCTTTCAATTAGATTTTACCTTGAGAAATAATTGCGAAAAGGAAAGCCAGAACTCAAATAATTGGAATTTTTTTTTTTTTTTTTTTACCACAAAGAGCAGTTTTAAGAAGCACGAGTGAGAGCACTTTTCTAGGTCGAACAGTAATTTGTGCTTCAGTTTTGTCACACTTAAATAGCTATTTAAATGATCAGTTTGAAAAAAATTCAGTATCACTTTATAAGTGCTGTGTGTAAAGTAGAAGATCAATTAGAATTTAACTTCTTGAAATGTATTCTCAGTCATCTTGTAAACACAGACACAAAATGTTACTTTAATCATGAGAACACTTCAGCTGGATTAAAATATAAGAAAATGTTCTGTACAGGATGGGCATATGATGGCATTGGCAACACTGTGTTGTGAGAGCACAATAGTCAGTTTGCAAAATCACAAATGCTTTGACAAAATATGTTAAGCAGTGGAAATGACTCTCAAAAAACACTCTTTTCACCCCCCCCCCCACTGCTTTAATGCAGGTGGAGGCCAAAGACATTTGCAAGAGAAGAACTTCGTGCAATAATTAGGAATGCAGTGGAAGACTCTTATAAAAGGCTTATTCTGCCTTTCCTCACTAGGAGTTACAGGTAAGTGTGAACTGGATTTTAAGGCTCTTTTTCCTTCAATATTGATTTATTCATTTACACCTGTCCCTATTCTATGTCCCTATTTATATTATTATTATTATTTTATCTATCTTTCTGTATCTATCTGGCATTTTCTCTCTTTAGGACTAAACTGACAGCTGCAGCGGAGAAGGAGTCAGTCGTCATGTTTGTGCGCAACCTCCGCCAGCGCCTTCTGGTGTGTCCCGTTAGAGGCTGTGTCATCATGGGGGTGGACCCTGGCTTCAGGCATGGCTGTAAGCTGGCAGTTCTCTCCCCTACCAGTAAGTAAACCCAAAAGTGTGCTGGAATCAGTGTCAGTTATCACTTGCTTTTGCAAGTCAGTGTAGTTTGAACTATACTATACATACTGTGGAAACACACTGGTGTTAAATAAAAAGGTAAACATAGAAGCTTAAGTACCATTCCCGGACTCATTAGGTCCTGGGAATGTTGCCACTAGAATGTAATCAGTTTCCCCATTTGTCACAGGAAGAGTTTATTTTTCAAATGCCACATCTGTGTTTCTAGGATGCAGCCAGAATGCTGAAATGCTCAAAATTTTTATCCATGTAATATTAAATTCTTGCTGTCCTTGTAGTCATTGTAGCCCTTTTCTCCAGAGAGCACCTTTGTCCACTAACTGGTATTTTAAAAAACAAAAACAAAAAACACAACAAACAAACAAACAAGCAAACAAAAAAGTTTTAACCCTAAACCTTCTGAAAGTTTTGAGCACTGTAGTATAATCTAAAGAGGGGAGTTGTGCTAAGGAGGTTTATTGCATTATTTAATGTAATTGGTGAATATATTTTGATACATTCGTTAGGTATAAACTTAAATTATTGTTTCTCATCAACTGTATTTTATCACACTTTTCAAATTAAATTGTTCACTCAAATCTATGCCGAATAGATTTATATTTATTACTTCTCTTTTGTGTCTGTTTCTCTCTATAATACAATATGTTGCCAAAAGTGTTCACTCACCAATCCAAATAATTGAATTCTGGTGTTCTGATCACTTCCATGGTCACAGGTGTATAAAACCAAAACAGACTACTTCTACAAACATTTGTGAAAGAACGGTTCTCTCCCAGGATCTCAGCGAATTCCAGAGTGCTACTGTGATAGGATGCCACCTGCGCAACAAGTCCAGTTGTGAAATTTCTTCACTACTAAATATTCCACAGTTAGCTGTAAGTGGTATTATAACAAAGTGGAAGCAAATGGGAACAACAGCAATTCAGCCCCGGAATGGTAGGCCACATAAAATGACAGTGGGGTCAGCGGGTGCTGAGATGCACTGGGTGCAGAGGTCACCAACTTTCAGCAGAGTCAGTTGCTACAGACCTCCAGACTTCATGTGGCCTTCAGATTAGCTCCAGAACAGTGCGTAGAGAGCTTCAGGGAATGGGTTTCCAAGGCCGAGCAACTAGACCCAAGCCTTACATCACCAAGTCCAATGCAAAGCACACTGCTGCTGGACAACAGTGGAGACTTGTTTTCTGGAGTGACAAATCACGCTTCTCTGTCTGGCAATCCAGTGGACAAGTCCGTGGCGGTTGCTTCAGCATACCAAAATATTTTGGTCACTTTCATGCTTCCAACTTTGTGGGAACACTTTGGGGATGGCCCCTTCCTGTTCCAGCATGACTGCACACCGGTGCAAAAAGCAAGGTCCATAAAGACATGGATGAGTGAGTTTGGTGTGGAAGAACTTGACTGGCCTGCACAGATTCCTGACCTCAACCTGGCAGAACACCTTTGGGATCAATTAGAGCAGAGACTGCGAGCCCTGTGGAATAAGGATGGTGATGTCGTTCAAACTGATATGCATTTCAAGCAGACAAGTAAATATTTTGCTTAATTAGGCCCGAGCAGCTAAGCGCTGCAAAGGCCTATTGTAATTGTACTGTTTCTTCTTCTTCTTCTTCTTCTTCTTATTATTATTATTATTATTCTTCCGTCAAATTAACTGGCTTTTTGGAGGCCTAAACATATATGAAAACTCACCAAACTTGGTGGATGCATCTGGACAGTGTGAAAATTACGTATTTTAAAGTCGTCATGAGAAAATTACGCATTTTACAGTTGTCGAAGACATTGCAAAAGAAACGGCTCAACGGCGTCCCCCGGCAACTTTCAAAATCCCCTCCGCATTTACCTTACTTTATCGCAGAAGTGTGAAATTACACTTGTAGAACTCCCCAAGACCTACAGGAAACTCTCTGGCACCCATGCTTTACACCAAACAGGAAGTTGGCCTTCTTGGATTGAAGGTCCAGTTTTGACCCCATTTTGGCCATTTACAGCCTCCGCATTTGATCGAACTCCTCCTAGGGATTTTGACCGATCGGTTTCAAACTTGGTCAGATTGCTCTTGAAGCATGGGGGAATCAAGGTTATCAAAACGGTGAGTTTTCGAGCATGCTGAAGGGGTGTGGCCAGACCTCAAAGTTTGACATTTTGCCATTAAACACCAAAGTCTTATATCTCCTACACCAAAACTCACTGAGACACCAAACCTTCTGGGATTCATCCACATCTGGTACCCTACAATACACAATCGTCAAATCGTGACATCACTTAAGCCACGCCCCCTGGGAACAGGAAGCGTAATGTTTTACTTTAAACTGGTCCCTATCTGACCCCTGTGACCTCATCAACATGACAGTGTGTCCAGTGACAGAAGACGTGTTGGTGTAACTTGGCCTCCAACACTGACACTTTTTGCTTGACTGTCTGGGCGTGGCGGCGTGGCCAAGTCAGACGTCACGTCGTTACCATATGTCTTGGCTCTAAATTCCACAGATTAAAGCCCACCTGCACCAAACTCACTATGATCCATCTTTATCCAACCCCCAGCAGGAATCCACACAAGACATTGTGGGTGTGGCCTCATTATTCTATAGCGCCCCTTAGAAATCTTTACAAAATCAGCCCCAAGCCATACTTTGACTGACAAATATGTAATTCAGTACACCTGTGTAACTTGTCAGGACCTAGAAAAAAGTCTCTTGGACCCATGGTCCAAACCCAACAGGAAGTTGGCCATTTTGGATCAAATACCCCATTTTGTCTTTTTTACACACGTTGAATCTGCGTGAACTCCTCCTACAGCTTTTGACATACACACTTCAGAATCACTCAGAACACTCTTGATGCATTAAAGATCAAAAGTTATCAAAAGCTTTTGTCTGTGTCAAAGTATGTGGGCGTGGCCAAAACTCAAAATCTGACCATTTGCCATAAAATATCAGGGTGGAATAACTTCCACATACAAGGCCATAGCTTAATGACACTTTTTGTGTGTCATAACTGACCAGCACTAATCATGTTCACATGGTCTGTTTGTGACATCACTTTAGCCACACCCCCTTCCAACAGCAAGTGACCTGTTTTACTGACGGATATCTTCCTTTTTTCTCTTTCATTCATAAAGATTTCAACTCATGTCTGATTACACAACAACACCATGCTGAGTCCTTTTCTCCTTGTGCTGCTGGCTGGAGCATGTGGGCGTGGTAGAATGGCCAATTTCAATCCCTCGCCGTTTGCATACGGATGTCTCTAAATCACACATGCGTCATCCCATTTGCACCAAACTGGATATGAATGACCTTTGTTAACCTCTAAAGAGCCCAATAGGATTATATTGGAATTTTACTGCAGTGCCCCCCCCCCACACACACACACATACACATTATTCCAACAGCTAGAGCTCCCTCATACATCATTCATTCATCCGATCGGCACCATATTTTTTATGCATCATTAGAGAGCACTGCTTGAGACAGGTGTCATACATTAATGACATCACTGGATATAAATGACTTTTGTTAACCAGCTCTAGTGGACGGTTGCGGAACAGCCCCAGAGGGTCGACGACTGCGACAGGGCGGCAGTGTCGGAGCTCCCGCGGTCGCCACAAGGCTGAGCGGCGCTGAGCTGCGAGGGCTGCCAGACGCTGCTTGCAGCTTTAATTCTTTTTGCTATTGATAATGGAAATGCCACCTGTTCATTGTTATTGGGCCAATTATGAAGCAAAATATTTTATTACCAACAAGGTATATGTGTGCATGTGAACGACAAGTTGACATGAACTTACTTGGTGAGTTGATTGTGTGTGTGTGTGTGTCCATTTTATCGGTTTTTAGATTTGTCTCTCCGTCCTCAAACTGGCAAGGGATTGCACCTTCTGGGTGACCGACTGTGTGTAGTGTGTCTACACGTTATGCTGACACACTCAAATAGTATCAGATACTGTGTGGTGTGGTCACAGGTTTGTGACTCCTGGCTCACATCATTTCACAGCTTCAGATCTAAACTTCCCTTATAACAAATCAATGAAGTGACTAACATTCTGTGGCAGCTTGGACAGACAAAAAGTTGTGGACTCAACTTGTGGTTTCAAATGCCAAATCAGGCCCGCCACAGGGTCCTGGCTCGCCTTTCCACCAATTTCAAATTGAGTCAGTAAAAGTGAGTGGTTTCAGCTATGTTTATTGTTGTGTAAACTCATTCAAATGTGAATTATATTAATGATAAGTCAGTTAATATGAAAATACATAATCTTTTCCTCTATAATGTCTCCTGCCATTTTGAAAATGTGCCCCTTCTCCCTCAGTAGACATCTTCCAGAGGCGAGACACGAGGTGATAACATAGAAGCTTAGTCTGTTGAGCTCTTCTGGTCATCAAAATTCCTCATCAGCAACACTTTATTCTCTCTCCCTCTCTCATTTTCTTTCTGTTTAAAGGTCAGATTCTCCATACTGATGTTGTATACCTGCATAATTCAGACCAGCAAAGGGAAGCAGAGAAATTGCGCCACCTTATGATCAAATACAGGTATTACTGCTAGAGAGTTACTGTTTAAGTATAGTGTTTCTTTTCAGATTGTGTGTATTTGTGTGCTTTCTCAGTGTTACAAAGTCCACTGAACTGTATATTATTAAAATTTAAAGGGTACTCAAAACCTAGTTATAGTTTTTCAGAGGTTTAGGGTTTCTTTCTTAATCCTGACTTTTCTCCTCATCTTGTCCATATTAGCTGTAATAGGGTTGTCATTGGCAATGGGACAGCATGTCGGGAAACTGAGTCCTTCTTCGCTGACCTCATCTCCAGGCATTATTTTCACCCCCTGGATGTCTCCTATTGGTAAGATCATGTGTATTATGGAATACTCCTCAATTGATGTTTTATAAGCATAAGCGCCTCTAAAATATGCCCGATGGATGACTTCCATGGCACAGTTGAATGTTTATTGGGTTTGAATGATTTGCATCTTAAACAGTAACAGAACACTATAAACTGTGGCCCTTCAGATGTTTTGGATGTTTTGCAAGATATGGTATTTTTCTAAAAGGAAAATTACAAAGTAGGTAGGGATTTGTGAGTCTGTGTAGTAAAAATGTTGCACCAGAAACAAATGAACTGAATTGGTTCTGAAATGGTTCTGCATAAAATCAAAGACACATTTCCCAGTCCAAATAACAGGAACTCCATTTGCGCTGCCTAGTTTTAAAGTGAACTATCTGTCTCCTGGGCAGCACGGTGGTGCAGTGGTTAGCACTGCTGCCTCACAGGTAGAATAACATCTAGAAGGCCTGGGTTTGATTCCACCTTGGCCCCTTCTCTCTGCGAAGTTTGCATATCTCCCCGTGTCTGCGTGGGTGTCCTCCCACAGTCTAAAGACATGCACTTACTGGGGTTAGGTTAATTGGCTGCTCTAAATTGCCCATAGGTGTGAATATGAGATGGTTGTCTGTCTCTCTGTGTTGGCTGACGACCTGTACAGGGTGTACCCTGCCTATGTCAGCTGGGATAGGCTCCAGCCCCCCTGCGACCCTGAACAGGATAAGTGGAAGAGAATGGATCGTCGCCCTTGTTCCACCTATGCTATACCAAAATACCACTCTGCTGGGCTAGGCCAAGGCTAATTACCTCATCATATGTAATAATATATGCTATATATAATCAATATTTCACAGTACTTTTTTATATTTCAATAAAACGAGCTGCAGTTATAGGTCCCACTCTTAGAGAAACCCCCAGGGATCTTTCAGGACCTAAATATACTTTTGTACAAGATGTTCACTGAAATAGCCTCGAGTGCCATTTATACTTTACTTTACTTTACTGCCAATGTGTACTCTCTGTCATTATGAAAGAGTAGGATAAAGGTAGTCAATGGGATGACGGGACATATCAGTTACTCTGATTCCAGATAGTGAATTGGCCTTTGATTGTTTTCATTCAACATTCTTATCTATCTATAATAAACATGCTCCTGTTAAGAAGTTTAGGATTAGTGGTCGGAATAATCCTTGGTTTACACAGTTTTTCAGAGTTACTTCATTAAGAAACAAGGCATTGGCCAAAGCAAGATTTTCAAACTCTTCAGCTAACTGGAATATATTTAGAACCTTAATAAATAAGTGCAACTCAGTGATGATAAAATCCAAGTTCTGTTTTAAGTCTTTCGAAGATAATCTAAACTGGTGGTGCTGGGCACAACAAACCCCGTCCCCAGCAGGCGTTTTAGCTAATTTGAACATTGTCCATCCCACAACGAGATTAGCTCCTATCTTTAAATCTTCGCCCTGGATTGACAATATTTGTTTGTGGCTTAAAGCGTTGTTGCCGCATGACTGAGCGTCTGTGGAACAAAACTTGCTTACATGTCCACCTTTTACATCTAAAGGACCTCTTAGTCTATTTTAATAATTCAGTTAAAGATGTGAGGGCTATCTATTTCTCTAATCTGGTCATGAAAAGTAAGGGCAATTCAAGAGTGTTATTTGATACCATTACTGCTATTGTTAGTCCTGGTCTACCTACTGCGCCAGTTTTTTCTAACAAAGACTGTAATACCTTTCTGCAGATTCTGGTAGACACTGTCAGCACTCTTAGGACAAATATTTCCCAGTCCAGTTGTTTGCTGACCATTACTGCCCCAGCCCTGATCTTTCTCGTTAGAAAGATTCTCTCCAGTCACTTTACCTGAGCTGTTAAAATTAGTTGGGTCTATGAAAGCGTCTTCGTGTTCCCTGGATATTCTACCTGCATCCCTGTTTAAAAATGTCATACATCAGTTCATGTATTCTTTCTATAATAAATACTTCATTGGTCTTAGGTCAAGTTGCTGTTTATCTTAAGAATGCTGTCATCCATCCACTTTTAAAGAAATCTAAACTTGACCCTGCTGCTTTCAATAGTTACAGACCAATATCCAAATTACCATTCTTATCCAAGATACTGGAAAAGGTTGTTGCTAAGCAGCTTACAGCCTTTCTGGAACAACATAATATCCTGGATAAATTTCAATCTGGTTTTCGCAGAGCTCACTCTACTGAAACAGTTCTCCTTAGAGTTTCCAATGATATTTTGATGAGTAGGGATGCAGGAGAATGTTTCTGCTTTTGACACTGTAGACCATGAAATTTTACTTGATAGACTACATCGCTGGGTGGGTATATCTGGATCTGCCCTGAAATGGTTCACTTTATACTTGTCAAATTGACATTTTCACATGGTAGTTTCTGATTTCAGGTCTGACTCTGCTTATCTTACATATGGCGTGCCCCAAGGTTCTTCTTTTAGGGCCTCTGTTGTTTCTGTTATATTTGCTCCCTTTGAGGCACGTTCTAAACACTTTTGAGGGAATAGCATACCACTGTTATGCCGATGACATCCAGCTGTATATTTCTTTCAGGCATGAACATGTCTCAAAGTTGCAGGTACTAATAATGTGTCTAAAATCCATTAAAAACTGGCTAGCTGACAATTTTCTTCAAGTCAATGAGGACAAAACATCCGAACTATTGTAATGCATTGTTTACCTGTCTTAGCAAATATTCCCTGGAGCGTTTACAGGCTGTTCAGAATGCTCCTGCTAGGCTTCTGACTAAATATTCCAAATATTCTCACATTACCCCACTTGTGATCCAGTTACATACACTGGCTCCCTGTGAAATTTAGAATACAGTTCAAGATTTTAGTCCTTACTTTTAGAGCTCTTCATGAGCAAGCCCCATTTTATATTGGTGAACTCCTTCACTCATATACCCCTTCTATATCACTGCGATCATGTGATCAGGGACTACTGGCTGTACAGTCTACAAGACTGAAAACGAAAGGAGACAGAGCTTTTGCCTCAGTGGCTCACCGTCTCTGGAACTCTCTCCCTGTCCATCTTAGAGCGGCGGACTCATTGATGTGTTTTAAAGGTCTTTTAAAAATTTAGCTTGGCATTTGTTTAAATGTTTTTATCATTCTCTGTCCTGTTGTGAGACACTTGTCTTAAGAGGTGCTATATAAATAAAGTTTTACTTATTTTACTTACTTACAAATGTGTCACTCTCCAAACATTGAATCATCAAGATAACACATAGATCCTATTGTCCATGCCCATAATTTTCCAAGGTTTAAATAGTTAAACTAAAATAACTTTCATTTTATGGTTATTTAAATTTTTTGTAAAAATGTTATCTCTTATAATGAGAAAATACACGATTTGTGAGGTGGGTGATAATAAAGGAATTGAGTGATCAGATTAATAGAGAGTCAAAAGTTGTGTCATATATTCATATATCCGGATCATATCCTGATCAAATGTTACATGTCCATGGACAATAGTGATATTTTTTTTTGAAATCCTGTTTTCGTGGGCTTTATGAGCTGGAAGCCCAAATTATGTAAAAATAAACAAAGAAATACTTGAAATCATTTTAATTGTGGGCCCTGAATCTATAATCTATGAAAGTTTAACTTTTTGAATGAAATTATGGAAATTAATCAACTTTTCCATGATATTCTGATTTTTTGGAATGGGTCTGTATATCTATGGGAAGAAATGGAAAAGGTACATACATACTTCTTTCCCCTCACGTTCCTGCTGGTTGCCATTTTGCTTTTTTTAGCCCCGCAAAATCAAGCGTGAACAGGACTGTCGTGAGATCACATTTTTCTGAGATTGGGGAGGGACTTCCGGGTAAAATAATAGTGATAACAATAATCACCAAGATCAGGAATTGATGATGATAAATAAGACATTATGATCTTGGTACAGAAATAAAGTAAACAGTATGAAGATGAACATGTGGGACAATAGTGATGAGGAATCTTGAAGAATAGAAACTGAGGAGCATAATGTGTGTGAGCAAGAAAGCAGGATGCAGATGTAGAGTAAGGCCAAGAGGAATGTGTCCTCAAGTGAATATTGTCCATTAAAGCCATCTGGACTCTGTTACACTTTGGTCCAATTAAGGAGACGCTTTGTGGTCAACGTTGTGTCTGTAACCAGGCCCAGTCCAAACTTAAGAATATTACAGCACAGAACCTCTGTCCAAGCATAATAACCACTGGCCTCTCCTCACTCTGTCTCACTCACTCTCTACTGAGTTCCATGTGTGTTTGTTGAGGTTAGAAATGGGACCACAGCCACAAAAGATACGCGAATTTCTATGCATAAGAGTTTTTTTTTCCTCTGCACCTTTTGAGTTCATACACACATAAACTTCAAAGGTTGTACTTTGGGTATAATGGCCCATATTTTTTCCTCTAATGTTACATTGTCTGTTGTCCATTAAGAACAGAAACGGTGAAAGTGAGGTGTTTAGCAAGTTAATGTCCATTTGATTATTTTCATGACAGATGTTTTTTCTTTTGAGCACCTCCAGAGCAGCAAGATTTTACATCTTGATATAATGGCCTTCTTGTTCATTTTTTTGCTGCAGCTGTTGGCATTCATGCTTTTCACAAAACAGAAGAATTTTAGATTTCTGTTTGATGTGGTGCTATCTGAATGTCCTGTATCACCCAATGTGATTATTAAATTTTTTTGAGCATGCAACACATGTGTAAATAGTCTGTCTTTGCCTTGATATGGTTTAGGGAATAAAGGCATTTGCAAGTGCGTGAACTGTAGAAGAGCAGAAAGATGTTATTTTGGCATTAGCTATTGAAATGTGGTTGCTGTTTTCCAGAGATAACATCTCTCCAGAATCATTATGTCTCACTTTGGCTTCTTTGGACAGCGACGTGGAAATAGAAGATAAAGTAGATGTTAAAATAGAATCTACATTTGTCAAATGTAAAATTTACACTTTGCAATAGCTGCATTTTCTGACCCCCTTCTTTCTCAATCTTCTGTCTCATTCTCGTGGCCTATTTACTGCTCTTTTCTTATTCTCGCCCTCCATATTGATCAGTGCCATTTGTCCCTTTGCTGACTTTTCCTCCTTAATTCTTCTTCTTCTTATTATTATTTAGCAACATTAACTCTGTACCTGAGATACTATGAAGTATTCAGGCTATACTTTCACGTGACATCAGTTTTATATCAGTAAGTATACTTATTTTTGCATGTTTTTACTTTGCCATTCCTGTTTTATGGAAAATGATTGTATGCTGGATGGAGCCATCCTACTAGCACAGATTGAACAAATACCCTAGTGGATGGGGAAATTGTGTATTCATCCTCTTGGTTCCTATATATTTTTTTATCAACATTGATTTAGCTATAGTGGATAAACATCCCTAATACCAACTTTACTAAGACAAAGCCTTTTTTTTTCTTTGTCTCTCCTCATGGTTATGAAACGTACTATTATAATTCTCTTTCCTGTGCAAATTTTTGGGATTGAACATACCTGTTTTGCTGCTAGATTAGTAATGTGTGTTTTATTTTTACTTAAGACTGGTTAACTGTCAGTTTTGACAGAAACGTCCCTTGAAAGATGATAATGATTACATGGCTGATTAAAGGATAACTGGCCTCAAGGAGTGACCGTTGTTGTTTACTGTGAAGGTCTCGCTCCCCTGCTGATTGACCCACAGCTGACCCTGACTTGCTACTAAGACATCCTCATTACTGGGACAGCAAGGATGATGGCAGTGATGGAGAATAGCTGTGTAGCATCAGAAACAGTAGGGGTCTTCGTGCTTGCTGTGAATGACCCCAGTATAATTAATTGACCTAGTTTCTGGTATACTTTGTGTGTTTGCATTAGCTTTTGTAGGCTGCTGTAATACCAGATTGGTTCCCAATAGCTTTTACTTGACAGGTGTAGAAAGGCTATTAGGTACTGTATGCATCAGTTGCTGCCTGAGTCATGGTGCTGGACAACCACCAGCACAGACAAAATATCCTTGAGTGGAATATGATCACTTTGTAAACACCCTATTTCAGGGTGTTGACATGTTTACTCTTTGTGGTCCATGTTCCTTTGGTGCTCCTTGGCGCTCCCCCTCCCTGCTCTCTCTTTGTCTAGTTAAGACAGCATTACTATTTTAAGTAGTATGTTAAATGTGTGGCATACCAGTATTTTAATTTTTCCCCCCACTACTGTACTTTTAGAGGTATTATATTAGGCTGGTTTCTTTGACGCTGTGTGTACCTCTGCAAACAAATGTGTCGGTAATTAGGCCTCCCCTCTCTTCTCCTTTCCTCCCCTTTACTGTCAGCTTTGACTATGCCGTAGTTCATTAAAGTCCTCAGCCTCATTTGCACCGTCTGCTTCCTGTCTCCCTGTGAGCCTTCATTGTGTCACTACCCCCACCCTTCACCACCCTGTCTTCTCCACCCGCCTGTCTCTCTCTCCCTCTCTGTCCTTCTGCCTCAGTGCTCAGATGGAATGACAGCCAGAAATGGCAGCCTGCGGGACATACTTACTTGTATTTTGACTGCGTGCACGCGTGTGTGCGCATGCAGTTTTCCTTGCCTTAGTCCTGTTTGAGTCGACTCTTCGCACTCAGCATCATCATAATGTTTTTTCCAAAGACGGCAAAACAAGGGCACAGATTGAGTCTTTGTGTGTAAGACTACGTAGTGTCATTTTGGAGGTAAAGGTGTGATCGCCTGTTTGTTCTGTGCAGTTGTAATAATTATGCTATATTGTTTCTGTGTTAGTGCAGAAACAGTGTACAATGGACTGCACACAGTAATTGCATTAGGTCACAAAAATACATTGTACCATGATTAACTTATATGTAGTTAATATTAGCAGTTAATATTTTCCTTATTTTATTCTTTCAAGTGTTTAAACTTGGAAATTCAACAGAAAAAGCAAGCTTGAAAGTGAAATTTAACCCAAGTAATTATAATTGTTGCTGAATAATTTTCTTTTGATTGGGTAATTCATTTTTTTCAGCACAGATTTGCAGTCAGGATACCTTTACAAGCTTTTTTCTGGTGTCTCATCTTACACTAAAATGACGGCTTACTTCAGAGTACATTAATAACACGCATATGGCCTCATAAATACTTTGGCAGGTTGACAGTATCGTTGTGGCTATACAGGGCCTTTTTCAATTAACACATTTAAATGATACATTACATAAACTGCCTATGATGTGGGTGTTTGTCTTAGATTTCAGTACGCTGATCATTATAAGGCAGTTCTGGTTCTCTTTTGTATAATGGAAAAAAATGGTGAGTAAACTTGGCTTCCCTGATCACTTAAGTGGATAAGCTCTGTTATGTTTATAAACATTTTCCTCAAATTATATAAAACCTTTTATATTCAAGAGAAGCTGAAGAGTTTGTACAAATAAATGTTAGGACTATATGCGTAGCATGAAATTCAAGATTATTGAAACATGACTGTCGGTAAGAAAAAAATTATATTTAGATGTTAATCTTGGGGAAGACCCCAGGATTAAGTGTAACAGCTTTTAAGTGCATCGGATGCAGCAGTCTTTATCTTCCTTTTCTTTTTTCTTTTGCAGAGTGAGAATTAAATCGCACCATCTGACTCTTCATAGTCCTATTAGATTTAGAACATAGTCACCTTGCATGATTAAGCTTGAACAATGTCTCTATGGATGACCAGTATCCTGCAGGACATTATACAGCATGAGGTATTATTAAACTGACAAGGTTTGTCTGTGCTGATGATGGCCCTCACTGAATGCACATTGGGTTACTTGTCATACAGCTGTGAGCCAATGATTTTAAGACCTTCTGCTGCACATCAGTTTGTGACACATTAGAAGAAAACTCCACATTTCTGACTTAAGTAAACTATTTTTCTAGGTTGTGGGTGTCTTAAATGTCTATATAAATGTGACTTTAGGTGTTATGTATGTGCCAGTGTGCACCTGCTCTTATTGCCTGGGTATTGTCATTAACACCTGCTCGTTGCTAGCTCGGTGCCCAGTATGTGTGCGTGTGTCTTTCTTTCTCTTACTTGCCTGGCTAGAGCAGCATGACCTCAGCTGTCATTGTGCTTTACCACTGATAGAGCATGCAGGCTTTGTCAAAGCTCATAAGAGTGCACAACATGGGTCAGACAGATGCTTGAGTGGGAATGTTTGTGTGTTGGTGTGGTGGGAGTGTTTTGCTTGGTGATATGACACAACAGTGGCCACTGTCTCTTTCGTCAGGTGGTCTCCAGATTTTTGGGAGGGAATCTCATTGGTAGAAAGGCCACACTTATATATATATATATATACACACACACACACACACACACACACATATATATACATATAGATATGAGGCAGAGAGAAGTGAGCTCTGGAGGATGGGTTTTAAGGATTTTTAAATGAAAAAAATGCTTTTTGCTTTTCTGTGTGTGCTGCAGCTTTAACCTTTGGTTAAATGCACAAACTATATAGTAAACTGTTATGATGATTGCAATATGAGCGATTAAAGATTTTTATTTTTACCTTTTGAGCAAAATGAAGAGACACAAATCTAGTGGTTGGTAATTGTCGGTCTGTGGTTGAAGGGGCTTATGTTGAATTGGACTGAGCTGTACAAATAATAAAGGCCGAGAGGGTGCATTGCAAAAATATTGAGCTGAAATCTCTATAATAGGTCAGCTTTAAATGCTACCTGCTTTCACAGTGCTAATGCTGCATTAAATTTCTTTGCATGTTTTGAGCTTTAAGCATGAAGGATGGCAGGTTGACAGTGTTTGGCGGTAACAAGTTGATGTTACTATATCAGAGGGCAAGAATATGTGGGGGTAAGGTTAGAGAGAACTTTGGGCAATGGTGATGATACACACGCACTCTGACCACTGCTAACGGCAAACAGAAACAACATCCAATTTCTTGACCACTTGCTCTGTCGCTCCTCAGGGCAACGGGATGACCAACCCTCTTATCCTTTTTCATAAACACACAATCAGATCCTGGAGGGCCTACATGTCACAGCTCCAACCAGCAGTTCTGTTTGCACTGAATAAATAACTTGATTAATTACAATGTATTATTATGAAATGCATTCTTTTTATGTTGCTGTGGCATAATGAAACTACTTTGGCCATTTGATGACTTTTGCTACAGTTTATCTTAATTAAATCTCTTTTTTTAGGTGTGTTTCTGACTTGTAGCTACATTGTACTCTGTAGGTGATAAAAGTAGTATGCCATCTCTCTTTCTAGTACCAGTCATTATTTTTTCTTTAACTGGCTCATACTGTAGAGGTACCTGAGAGTAACACAAGCAGCAGAAGAACTACTCAAAATAGCGGTGTCTAATAACAGCCTCTGCCTGCCCTGACACACAGGCATGCTCACAATAAGTCCTTGACTGTCTTGCCCTCCAGCTCACTCCTGTTGGGATGAGATCATTATTACTGGCTACTTGATGAACCTGGAGGACAGTGGTGGAGACTGTATGTATGACTGTATGTGGGTGCGGGTATGTGTATCCCCTGTCATGTCCTGTGTCCAGGCATGCTCCCAGGGCCAAGCAGAGAGAGTGATGAACATACAGTGGCAGGACAAGTGATGGCTGAATGACATCCAGGCACTCAGGCCCCATTGAAGGTTTGAAGGTTGGATATGAGGTGGTGCAGAGGGACAGATGGATTTAGAGACATGGAAAGGCCTCAGCTTGGCTTTGGGGTGCATCTTCATATTAGAAGAGGAAAATAAGCCCACGGGTAAATGAAGAGGTTAAGTCTTTGCCTTAAAATCCACAATTGATGAGTCAGACTCAGAAAATATTGGAGGTGCTGAATAAACATTTCATACAGAAAATTGTAACAGAACAAAATCTATTCTTTAATACTTTGTGGACAGGTTGAGTGGCATTTTCATTAAATGCGGTTGTCTTAGTCAAATATTCCCGAACAGGACCCAAATTCAGACAAGTCAACAAGTGTGTGTTAGTGTGTGGAAAACTGTAAAATGTTGCTTTGTCCATTATACGTTATTTACAGAAGGAAAGCACTATTGTTGGCATTTATCAAAATTATTTGAGGAAAGTCTTCACCTTCAGAGTGTAGAGTGCAACTAAATAAGTATATAGAAATATATTTATTTAAGTGGAAAAATATGGGTTATAGAAATAGATTAGTTAATGGTAAAATGTATGGATTTTGGCATTCATTAACAACAAAACTGCAGATAGAAGAAATTTCTTCTAACAAATGCCCAGTGCCTGTCAAAGTGTAACTATGCTACTTTGTTGATTGAAACTAAAAAAAGATTGAGGTCTAAAGGATAAGAGCAGTGAATGACTGATGAAGAAAAATTCTAATTTAGTTGAATTTGATAAAGATTATAATAGGATGATTTATCTGTTAACAATAGTGGGAAAGCATATTGGAGGGAAAATGGTGGCATGGTGCATTTTTGCTTTTCTGTAGCCCATCTCTAGTGTTGTCTCTAAACCTTTTGCCCATCAAAGTGTGAAAGTCTGAAGGGCATGAAAAGCACTGTGACATCTGTGCCCACCTTCTGTGCTCTTCATAGCTTTTTTATTTCATCTCGTTTGCCCTTTGTTTTGAGTGCAAAGCAAAAAGCCTTTCTTGCTTTCCTTCCTTCCATCCCCGAGGAGCTCTTATAGGGAGTTTTGCTAGTTTAATTACTGGCCTATACACCTTGTATAAAAAATTAAGTACTATAACAGCTATTGTTTCTTGAAGAAGGTATATTTGGACTTGTGTTAAGCTTTGCATAGTGACAGATGGTTTGGGTTAGTCTGAGGGTTTGGCATTTGCAGGTGGTGGACAGTAAATATCTGCCACTTTCATCCTGCTCAGCCACAGCCCTGTCCTTTCTCCCACCATGCCTCACTGGTGGCCAGCCTCTGTCCCTTCTTCTTCCCCACGTTTCACCCTGCATCTTCCCTTAGGGTTACACTGTTCCCTGCGATAGTCTTGTGTGTGTGTGTGACAAACGTGTGATAAGTGTGTGTGACATGCCTTGTGTGGATTTGTCATTTGGTTGTGTGTTTGCATGTGGCTGTGTGTGCTTTTGTGTATGACACAAGTGCAGGCCTTTCCTGCTACCAGATTGACATACGTGTCTGTGAGG
>JAMQGT020012743.1:80000-112500 GCA_024447675.2 Pterophyllum scalare | reverse complement strand
CATGTGTATCAGGTTAATGACCAGCTTTGCTTTGACCTCCTTGAAGGTCATGTGCCATTGCTTGTTAGTAGTGTCACCATGGCGATATGTCAGCTGTCAGCACGATGGATAGGGAGCTGACAAAAAGAACAGTGTAGCAGAGAAAGGGCTGAATAACGATAGTGGGAGGGAGAAAGAAAAAGGGAGCGTGGACAGACAAGTTAATTTAAATGTGATTCTCATCAGAAGGACTCTGCCACTCCTCATTAACAAGATACTTATAATTGGCAAGGTTGCTGTAGGAAGGTCCAGGCCTCTGTGTGTGCATGTGTCTGTGTGTGGGTGCACTATAAAAGACAGATTTGGACATAGAGGAGGGGTTGACCCCCTTGTCATATTGGTTAACCCTGAGGGGACTCCCCCTTCTTTCTTTCTTCAATCCCCCCTCGAGAGAATAGGAGCACTAAACAATTTGACAGTTTCATTTGTGTGTCACTAGCATTAACCAGGGTATCAGTGGCTTTGTTGTACCACTATCTTGTCTGTGTGGTGACTGATGATAAGCAGCTTACTTTAGACTGAATGCATTAACAGGGAAATGGTATAATTTGTAGCCATGTTAACCTAATTTTAGTTTTAGTTAATTGCATTATAAGATCTACATATGAAATATAACAAGAATACAGAAATTGTCATAGAGCTCGATTTCAGGAGAGTGGAGTCTTTGAAAGTTTATTTAATGGTTAACTATGTAAAATATTAAGATAGGTTTGCTTAATATTGTTTTTAAATGTTGTGGAATAAGTACTTTGCAACTGTTGATTTTTTTCTAACCTGTATTTTACAAGTATATCTTATGCATGAATTTAATATTTTTTTCTGAAATATGTAAACTGATCAATTTTTTCAAGTTTATCAGAAACTAGGCAGAAATTATGTTACTTAGAAATTAGTTGAGACTTGATCCATTAGTTTGAAAAGTATTGATCAGAATTGCAGTGCTAAAACCACTCTATTTTAAATTCACAATTTATCTCATAAGATTTAACGGTTCCCAAAGTGTAACTGAAATCAGAATTTCAGTAACAGAAATTCAGTTTGAAATTACTCAAGGATGAACAGTTACATATTTATATAAATGTATTTATTTATATATAAAGTTAATTTAAACTGGTAATAGGAGGTGGTTAGTTTGTGATATTGCTCATTACTCTCACCTAAATTTACTGCTCTTGTACTGAAATTTTGGTCTCAGTGGCGAGTGGGCCATATATTGGCATTAGCACTTTACATATGACTGGGTAGTATTAGTATTTGTAGCCAACAGCCTGTGTATGTTTTTTAAATCAAATTTTCAAGGAAATACGTCACTTTTGCCTGTATTTTGATGAGAGTGAAGACAGGCTTCTAGCCAGGAAAATTTCACCGCAGCACTATTGACTTTGGGAACCACTGCCCCGTAGTAGTACGTTACTGATGCCGACAAAGAGCAGTGCACCAAACCTACCACTAGATGGCAGTAGTGTCACATGATTTGCATTAAAGAGGTCTTTGGATTCAATGTTCTGTATTTGACCAATTGAGTCTGGCTGTTTAACTGTGGAAAAGTGGCTGTATTCTGAATCATATATGCAAAAAAATGTATGATTGTTAATTTATAGCTATGACTCACTGAATAACCTCTTCCGAACATGTTAAGTATTCATAGTTACATGAGGCAGTGCAAGTGCAGTTTGGAGTGCAAGTTGTTCTTTACACCTGCTGTCAAGTGTCAGAATACTTGAAGGCATTTGAAAGACTGTAACTGAGATCTTAATGTAAGTCTGCAGGACCACTGGTCATGATACTATTTTGGCCAGTCATGGCTACAAATGAACAACATTCAAATGAGGAACTGTTTTTAAGCAGTTGTCGAGTACCTTATTAAAGATGTAAGACATCTTTCATTTTGACGATGTCTTTCAGGTAATGGTGGCTGCTTTACTTAGTTTCTCTCCTCCGTCTCCTTAACCCATAATTTGCTCCCTTTGCAAACCCCTCTTTCCTCACCTCTCCCCCCTGTTGGCATGCAATTCCCTGTTTCTGTATACATCTCTGCCATTACCTTCTCCACTCCATCCTTCGCTTTTATCACTCACTTTTTTTCTTTCTCGTACTTTCTCTAGTATAACCAATGAGGCAGGGGCATCCATCTACAGTGTGAGTCCTGAGGCAGTCAAAGAGATGCCGGACTTGGACCCTAACCTCAGGAGTGCAGGTACGCCAAGCTGCAAAAGTAGCTATTTGATGTTCTTGGTTTAAATGGCCCATGTTTGGTTTTGTGGATAATATGAATAAGGCTGCAAAATTGCTAAGTTAGAAAGTACTGTATGTCTACTGATTTAAGCTTTAATTTGATTTTCCACCTTTTTTTTTTTTTTTTTAGCTTTCACACATCAGTGAATTTCTGCCATTGCTTTGTGGTTCTCTTCTGTCTCTCCGGCTTTCCTTTACCTCTCTGCCTCCCTTGCCAATTCTTCCTAGCTCTCTCTAAAAACTACATCATTGAAAACACAGAATATAAAGGAATCACATTGAGTTTTGGAGAATAAATGTTTCCAGCAGACTTCCTCTATAAAAACCATAAATCAACCAAGGCTGGATTATTCCTCACTAGTTTCCTGTGGTCAGCAGCACAGAGCACTGCAAAGAGCCATATTTATACCCCTAACAAAAACCTCAAGAAATCTACTGCATTTGAATTTGGATGCTAAGCCATGACACAGTGAATATCAGTGTGTGTCTGCTTTGCCTTTTGGGAGTATCTGTGCTTCTGCCTCAGTCTATATGAATGGCTATGTAACACTGTACATGGACAGTTGTGACTTATGGGCGTCTTACACTGATTGTTGTAATATTGGAGACACCTAGTGGTGATGCACAATATTTCAACCGTTTTCCAGGATTTCTGTTTTTGTTCTACTTATTTCTGTGCTCCTCGCCTCTCCTGTTTAATCAGAAGGCTGTCGGCACTCACTGGAGTGCTGCCCGTCTTTAAAAGTTCACCTGTTGTAATCATTTTTCTTTTCCAGCTCACGGTCCGATGAAAAACAACGTTGCTCGAGATGTCTCTTTTTTGTGGTCGAATAAATAAGTGAATCCTGGAGCCCTGGGGAGTGCGAGCCTTTAATTTTCTTTCTCAATTCATTGCTCTTTAGCAAGAACAGTGCGGCCACATCACCAGTGTTTTAGATGTCACATTCTCCCATGTCTCCTGAGTGATGTCTGGCCAGGGCCTTCATCAGTTTTTGCGTTCTTCATTACCTCCCATTTTTGTATTACTGTATTTGGCTCATAAACTTTCAATAAGTGCTGGAGAGTTCTCCTGGACTCCATTTACAAATAACCTCCCTTCGGGTGTGTGTGTGTGTGGGGGGGGGGGGAGTCAGAGACAGGATAAATGGAAAGAGTATAGGAGAGTTTTGGTGGTGTTCTGAGCAAGGCTAGGGTTGAAACTCCATCCCTGTCTAAATATTATCTCAGGCAGCAGGCTCCTGCCGCAGCCAGAGGGAGAGAGGAGAACCATTGATTCCAGACATACTCCCTCTCTTACATCCTATTCTTCCCTTTGTCTGTCTTTTCCGCCTCAAAGATCAGAATCTGCTGCATCCCGTGCAGCATACTATGTTCACAAAATGGTGGCGAGGAACAGGACACAAAGGACAATTGATGGGTCAACTCTTAAATTGATCAACGAATGAGCAAATGATTGGTCATAATTGTGTTTTGAAGTCAAAGTTTGGGGTGTATAGCATTTTGTTCAATGTCTATTTCTCTATATAGCTCAAACCGTTAAGCAAATTTAGATACCTCAATATAGATCATCTTTTTCACTTTGTAGAAATGACAAGAATAGTAAAGAAATGACAGTGTAAGGTGTTGTTACCCAGAGCTGGCATACCCTTTGTCCTCTGTGTGTGCTCATGGGGTGATGCCATGTGCATGCGAATAAAATTGTTTGTCATTTTTCTCTTTGTCACTGGACCCTGCCAGCACAATCAGAAAAGACGTGACCGAAAAGGCACTATCATAAAAGAAACTCTACTTTGGTCGATGAGTATTGTGTTTATTTTTGAGCTACGTTTGACTATGTTTGCCAGAGGGCACGGAACCAGATGAATTAGTGTTTTTAAAGGTTCATGGGTCCAGCGTCTATCAGGAAGCTAAATGACAGGTGCAGCAACTCCAGCTGAATGCCAGCTTTAATCATTTTTAGTGGGTGGGGGTGGGTGGAGGAATGACAATTAGGTTTGGCCTGCCCTCAGGCCAGTGCAGTAATATGCAGACAATTAGCATATTCAGTAATTACACATACTACTATGGATTTGCATATTCAATAACTGCGAGTCAGATACCAAGTTCATGAAAAACAAACAATGGATTCTCATGAGACATAGACATCTTATGTTTGCTTCTGGTGTGTGTGTGTGTGTGTGTGTGTGGTGATGGCAGTGTCGATTGGAAGACGTGTCCAAGATCCACTGGCTGAGCTTGTAAAGATTGATCCAAAACACATAGGCATTGGAACATATCAGGTAAGTGTGTTTTTCTTTTTTTCTTTTTTTTTGCTTGTCTGCTGTAGTTATTTGAATAAAATGTCGCAGTGTGCCATTTGTTTTTATTTTTTCTGTTTCAAATTTAATTCAGTCAGCAAAGATAGTCCCTTTAGGAGAGTCTTGGCCAAATGTTTGATACCAAAAATATCAAAGTTGTACGTTTGCTCTTTAAACTCCCAACCCCTTATGAGTTTAAGAACATGTGAGGCTAGTTGTTTCATTCTTTCTGTTCTGCTCTGCTGTTAATTCAGTTATTTTCCACTCCAACCTTTTGCAGAGTTTAGGTGTGACATTTATCTCTTAGGCGAACCCAAGATAGCAGCAAAGTAACCGAAGTCCTAAAGAGAACGTAAGCAAAAGATGTGACGAGAGAAATGAGAAAAAAAGTTCAACTTGGAAGCAGGAACAAAGAAGATAAACGTGGCTGGGAGCTGTGTCAACAGATGATGCTAAGGATAACTAATTCAATTAGTGGAGATCAGGCATGACGTATGTTTGGACATTTGTTTTTGCTTGTTTGATTGCTGTTCTCTGTCCATATGTGTGCGCCACCAGCTCTCTTATACTCTTTCCACTGTGTGTGTGTGTGTGTTGTGTGTGTGTGTGTGTATGAAGCAGCAGTTGGCTTAGTGTTTGTTTTCTACATTGCAGGTGGGTATGTAATTGTGTGAGAAAGGCAATATGAGCATTTGGTCAGTGAGCTTACTGTTAGCATCAGCTATGAATGCAGCATTGTTCTCCATGTCGTCTTGGAAGGAAAAGCTATGAGGAGATGGAAATAAGAAGAAAATGGGGAAGGAATGAGGATGACACAGGCAAATACAATAAGGTCAAATTAAAAGAGCGTCAGCTGTACATGATGGAACTAGTATTGATTGAAGTATTGAACGTTACAGGATCCAGATGATGTGTCTTACAAAAAAGTAATAATAAAGTCCTTTTTAAGGTTTTATCAGATGTTAAAGCAGGTAGCCGAGAGGGTGTTGTGCAGAACGTGCACAACTTTTTTTGCTACGGTAATTTTTCAGTTATAGTGTTAAATCGGTAGAATTCCTGTTCCTGATAAAGATGTGAAGACCGCTTAATTATTGAGCAGTGATGAGAGAGAAGAGCTGATGTGCTGTAAGGCTGAGTGAGTTTTCAGGTGTAGTGTTAAATTGGTGGAATTCCTCTTGCTATTAGAAATGTGAAGCCTATTTAATCACTGGGAAATGATGAGAGAGCGGAGCTGATGCACTGTAGGGCTGAGTTTATTTTAATGAACTTTTAATTAATTGTTAAAAAAGCAGATTTTTTTTTCAATGTTAGAAAAATAACAAATTTATTTACAGTTGTTGTCAGTTGATTGGACGCTCTATATCCAAACTGCTGAGAGGAGGCTCCTCCTCACTAAGTCAGTGTTGTATAGCTTATATTATACTGTTTGATATCTTTTATGAAGGTTAATTTCTTTGGAATTCAGCAGCCGTCATTCAAGGTGCATAAGAAGCATTTTTCATTTGTTGCTTTGGCTAATATTTCAGAGTTGAGAAAAATAATTCACCAGTAGAAGGGGGGGGGGTTAAAAAGGACAGCAGGGGTGACAAAAGTCAAAGTAAAAGAATGATGGGAAAAAATTAACATTTGGGAGTGGAAGGAGCAGGTCAAATTGTGCAAGTGCTTATGTGTATGTATGTGTGGCTGTGTGTGTTAGTCTCAGGCCCGTGTCTCTCATCACGTCCTGATCTGGACTCTCCTGGGTGCTTAGGGTTCTGCACCTCCCGCTCTCAGATCATGTGACTAGGTCAACAAATGCTAATCTTACTGAGTAAATAAACTCTGGGTGCTGACAGATATAAGATGGGACATCATCTTGACCTGCATGTGAGCTCACACAAAACATACGCACGCTTTCCCCTCCATCATTTTTTTTAAGTTAATATATATGTCTGTGTATACATTTGTATTAATGTATGTGTGACAAAAGTGCACTCGTGCATATGTGTGTGTTTTGAGCAAGTTCTTTTGTGTGATTTGTGGCATTTTGAGCTTTTGGAAAGTTTATTGCCATTAGACCCAAAAAGCATAAGGGCAGATGTAACTCTAGACAGCTGGCACAGCATGCGCTCTTTTTCTCTCTCTTGCTGACCCAGTGAGTGACAGCTCTGAGGGAAAGGCGGAAATGAGCTGAGGGCTAAAAAAGTGAGGCCCATTAAAATCAGATTGGACGCAAGTATTGGGGTGGGAACTGTGTTTTCACTGCAGATCTGCTGGCTGACAGGTTTTTCTGAACACAGAGAAACCAGAAACATGTCTGAATGGAGAGCCAGCACCATGAGCTGTAACAGGAAAATGTCATTTAAAGGACTACTTACACATCGCTGCAGTTTAGAACACTTAGTGAGTAAACATTGCTGGATTCTTGTGTTCTTTAATAATTAGACCCTGACTAGGTGTGGCCTTTGGACTAGTCCTTCATCTGTCAGTCACCTCTTTATGTAGCTGTGGTCTGTTGACAGCTTGGAAATCCCCAGGGCTATGAAACAAACTGCTACTGGAAAATACACACACAGACACACACTGCTGTGTAAGAAAACATTACCCACCAGCCGGATATTAAAGAAACTGTCACTCTTCCCCTCACCTTTGTTGACCGTTCTTCAACCCTAACTCTAACTTTTTGTGTAACTTTTCACACTCCTGTCACAATGACTGCCCTTCATCTGCCTTCTTTTAATTTCACGTTTTCTTCTGGTTTTCAAGAAGTACAACATGTTAGGGGGTGGGTGTTACAACCTAAACAAAATGATATTGCAGTATTTCAAAGACATTTGTGATAGTGATATTCATGACAACCTTGTAACTCTTCAGGAGCCTACACAATATGTCACATAATGAAAATATTTTTTATCTGTACATGTTGTGTCTTGCATTGAGCTTTTAAATAAGTTGCTTAAAACCCTCTTTTTACAGCCATGTAACCACATCAGAAATTTCCATCCACCGTTTGCTCTTTTTGCCATTGGGAGTGCTGCTAGCAAGTGCCCTGGTGATGCATGGATGGCCATTTGTTTAATTTTGGGTTGCAGAACCAGTTGCAAATATCCCCTCCACATATGCCTTCATGGTCTGGTTTTAGTCTATGTAGTTTTTTTCTCAAGTAGCAAAACAAATGTGTTGTTTAGCTGGAACAGTTTTCTTGCATATTTACTGTACTGTGCCTTGTTGGAGGCTGTTGAAATAGCTTCCTTTTTAGGTACTAAATCGTCATTGGAGGCTGACATGCAGTTCTCAGTCTGAGACACGTTTGGGTAGCTGTGGCTCACGTGGTTGAGCAGGTCATCTACTAATCGGAAGGTCAGTGGTTGATGTTTAGATCCCGCGTTCCTCCTGAACTCTGGGCAAGAGACTGAACCCTGAGTTGCCCCCCGATGTATTCATCAAAATTTGTGTGTGTAAATGTTAGATAAATAGCACTGTAAGTGTGAGTGTGTGAGACTGGAGAAAGAGGTTTTAGTGTTCAGAGTAGAAAAGCGAAAACTCTATTTGTCGTGTTGTTGTGTGTAAGCACACGGTGTCACTACATTGCGATATGACACTTTTTCATCACATAAAAATTATACTGGCATTATCATCTATTGTATGAAATACCATAGCTTGACTGATTGGTACTAATGTACTGAGTATACACTGCAAATAGCAGAGAATAGCATCTGATGTAGCCGAAGGACTCTAAAGGTTGTGTTTGCTGGTTGTTGTCATCATCAGTGATTATCAGTTGTTTGGATCAGTTGTAATTGTGGTAATTTACATATTTATGATGCATTATGGACAAATGATTGATCTGCCAGTTGAAGAAAAAAGTCACTAGAAGATGTAGAAGTAGGTAGCAATTTAAAATGGTTTCATTTTAACAATATATTTTGTATTTGCTTGACTGAATATGAGGTTTAAGCCTGCAGGTTGTGAAAGTGATGTCACTTTCACACTGAGGTCAGTTCTGCTGTAGTGCTCTGTGGCTATGTTACTGTGAAAGTGTGGATGTGAGTGCTTCAGGGGTGTGCTATTTTTCACTCTTGAATGGCAGTGCCTACGGGGGAGACAGGAGCAGGCAGAGGGAAAGAAGAAGGGTAAGAAATGGAGGCTTGACAGTTCCTGCCTAGCCTTTTTGGAGCATGGGAAAAAAAACAAGCTCTTTAAGACTTGGCTGAAAATGCCCAATAAAAGTTGATACTATTTTAATGATTTCCTTTAGATTTGTCCAAGCATGTTTTTGAGTGGTTGTGCATTTAGGCAGGCTGTGAAATGAGTGAACCTTCCATCTTTGTTTGCATGGCGGATTTACACAGGCTCGTGCCAATTCTCTTCTTATTCGATAATAAATAATACAGGTCTGGCTATCAGGCTACTTATTTAGGGCTGTAAAATTTATAGGTATATACTTTTTAAATTGTTACCTTTTTATACCAAGATTAATTTGTATAGGATATACAAAGGAAAAAAAACCACACCAACATCATAAATAGCAAGCACAAACAGTTGGATTCTTAAATATGAAATGCAAAACTTGAAACTTAAAAGGAAAGGTGCATTATTGGATGCCTGGAATGATGATGTAAATCACCTATGTTCCTAACTTTTTGTCTATTTTAAGCAAAATGCGCACATTACTTCTATTAATTCTTTTGTAATGGAAAATTGGTTAAAAGATTTTGTCCAAATTTTTTAAAAAAATAAATAAATATATATATATATATATATATATATATATAAAAATGAGACTTTCTGTGCCTCTCTTGAAGCTTACTCTGTTCCAGTTTTCTCACGTTCTGTTTTGCACTCCCTCTGGTAATATGTGTCACCCTGTGTGTGTTTGTGCGTGTGTGTATGTGATTATTTAGATCGTTAAATGCTAGTCATCAGTCAATATCTGAAAGTGATATGACAGCAAGGAGATTTTTTTTATGATTTTTTTCTATCACCTTTCATAAATACCTGATAGCTATTTCTTAACTTCCTGAGTTTTCATAAAGATCACTCTTGTGTGTGCATGCACGCTCTCACATTTGCAATTATTTCCATGACTCACAACTACCATAACTGTATGTACTGCTTGCCTAACCCTTAACTTAACCTTAAATCTTAAAATAAAATGATTTTCATTTTAAAGACTTGCTTTTTTTGTCCCTACAAGGAAGACAAACAATGTGCCTCTGTGAATCAATGACTATAGAAGAGAGTCAGTGATTAGTCCTTACATAGTCTTAGTCTTTTATAAAGTCATTGTTGTCAACAGATTTAGGTTCCCAAAACATAAATATTACAGGCATGCACAAACAGAAGCATACTCAGCCAAGTCTACATAATTAGGAAATTATACAGGTCTTAGAGGGCTTAAAAAGCTGTCAGTCAAGATTATGACCTTCAGATAACCTTAGACACATTGTTTATTTGTACATAGTTCACTTATTACGTGAGAATGAATGAATGACGTAAATTAGCAGTTTCATTTGCATTGTTTGTCTGTCTTGGAAGTTGGTTTGCCAAGCCTTAGTATTTTGGTGCCAAGTATGTTTATGGACAGCTGGGAGGAGCTCTGTAAAGAGGTGGAGGTTTGAGTTTAATGACGCTGAAATTAGAAACAGGTCATCTTCTGATGCGGCATGCCTTTGTTGCTGCTCTGGTGAATTTAAATAAACTGTTTTAGCTAATCAACCCCCAGCTGGTAACTTTCATTTCCATCTCCAGCTTTCATTAATTTGTAGCTTCTCCACATTACAAGAATGAACCCTGTAAAGCCTGAGCCAACAAATAATTGCCAGAAAAAAAAATCTAATTAAAAATAAAAGTGTTTATTGAACCTTCGGATATAAAGTTGTTTTAATTTGTATCATATTTGCTACATCCAGCATTTTTTTTCCAATTTATTGCTTAAAAATATTTTGTGCAGTGTTTTTTTTGAAAAAACAAACAAAAAACTGATAATGTCTTAAAAACTCACTTGGCGTTAAAGGGTTAATACACGAAAATAAACCTTCATGTCCCAGGTTGAATGCAACATTGACAGTCCAACTGGCATTTGATCATAATTATGTCACAGTTCCTGCCATCATTTACATCCCTTAGGTTCTTCATTCATAGAAAGGATTTCAGACTGCTGCCAGTCCAAATACTTAGGCTATCATTGTTAGCCAACAGTTGGTTGCCTCCCTTTTTCCTCTCTGACTTTTTCACCCTTTGTATCTCTGTAATTTTATTCATAAAGAACACATTACAATGTATTTTAGGTTTCTTGATGAAGTACTTCTCAAAAATCCTAATGTATTTTTTTTTTTGGGGGTGTTTTCTCTCTTCTTTCGTTTTCACCAGTGTCTTTTTCTCTCACTCTCACTCTCACTGATTGACATGTGGTAACTCAGTGGCGTTTAAGTACTCGAGGTGCAGACAGAAGCACTTTGTTCCAGCGTATTGGTTGGCTGGCTTTGGCTGGTTTCAGACCAATCCAAACATGACCTTCGCACAGAGGGATCCACTCCACTGGTTCTGTATGAATTTGAGGTTTTGGTTCTGGGAGTTGGGACCAAGGAATGAGGGAGTGGAAGTGATTTTAAATCAGATAGTAGCATACTGTATACAACTTGCTGTCTAGTAAACCATCTCTGTCTTTGTACCTCCACATCACCTTACATTTCTAATTTAAATACTAAGAATAACATTTAGAGGGATGCTGAGAGAAAGCCACTAATTTATACTGGCAACAGAGTCATCCCTAAGAATAAATGCTCAACAGGATTGTGCAATCGTGGCTTAGATGAAAAATTTGCATTACTTAAGTTGCCAATGTGATTTCTAAAGTTTAGTCCTTGTGTACCTTGAGGCGAGTTAATGAAAGATAAAAGAGAATAGAAGGGCACTAGGTCTGAGCATCATCTACTAATACTTAAAGTTTGAAAAGAGTAATCATGGGTCATTTTATGTGGCTTGTTAGTTACAATAGCAGGCAGAAAAGATAGCTCAAAAGGTGTGATGCATGGATTGAGAGATAAAACGGTTCAGTGCAACATGCTTCACTGGTGCTGTTAATGCTACTGTAAACTTTGTGAGAGCCACGCAGGCCTCTGCTGCCTGGATTTTAAGGCAGAAACACACACACTGGATTGTGTATGTTTAAACTTGCGCATTTTCTTTTTAACTCCAGATCTTTAATCACTGCTGTTAGTTCTTTGCTTTGCCTCTGAAGATTTTTTTCCTTACTTGTAGCTTCTCTTTACTTTCTTTCTTATGACATATTTGCATAACTTCTTCTGCCATATTTTTATGCAAATGCCTGTTATTAGTAAGCAGTATCACATGAACAACCCCATTGTATTAATTTCGACCTGGGCAGCCTATAGCATCTGTTGCAGAAAAATTATATTCAGTGAATAGTGTTTAAAATTTAGTGAAATCTAGCCATAGGTTTCTGGGTGTAAATTTGATTATTATTATTTTCTTTTGGCAATAAATGACATTTGAAATATGCCGTTAGTGCTTTTTAAAATCTGCATAACATTGTCTAAATGTTTTCACCTTTATCTTTTAACTAGACATACTAGTTTTAGTTTTTCCATCCCTAATTAGGCACAGTTAGTAGTTACAATACCTAAAGTGTTCTAGTGTTTCTCCCACCTCTGTAAGGTTTTAGCAAGAATGTGAGAACACATTCATTAGATTTTTACTGCAGGTTAAAACTCACACTACCTCACACACCTCCACCTTTCTCACATGAAAACATTCTCTTCTGGTTTGACATTACAGGTGATTTCCTCTTCCTTGTCTTCTTTGTCTCGCGCAATCTTTTCTTCTAGAGTCACTCGCTAGAAATCATAAATCTTTCATTCTTAGTTTCATTTGTTCCTGTTTGGAAATTTTTTTATCTCCAAAGTGCCAGTGGTTATAGTACCCCAGTGTTCTCACAAAGAACAGATTGAAGATGCTGTCTTGGGACTGTGTCTTCTCCATATATGGCATCATCTCCCTGCTGAATAAAGCAACATTCATTGTCGGCTACAGTGGGTACTGACTTTTGCTGATGTTGCAGTAATTTAGTACACAGGGGTTTAAAGGATGTTCTTGTTAACAGGAGAGCTAGAGTACAAAAAAAAAAACCTAATCTAAGATTAACTAGTCTAATCACAGCCATGCTATTTTCTTTGAAATTGAGTAAATGAAATCTGAGTAAATTCAGCTTAGCTGCAGGAAAAGGATAAGCAGTTCTTGATGATGGTTCGCATCCATCCATCCATCCATTGTTGTTGTTGTTAGCTTGTTCCTAATTATTTGTGGCATTTTAAAAATTGTTGTTTGCTGTTAAAAAAACAAACAAAAAAAACAAATGTAATTTTTTAATGTGATTTAATTAAAATCCTAATTTTCTTTTCTAAGCCTTTTCTATTTCTTTAAGTGCCTATGCAATGTTTATCAGTTGTATGACTATTTCTGGTTACTGTATTGATTTTTGTCTGAAAGAAGGGTGTAAATAACTACAAATGCACCATGTCTTGCCAAGGTAATTGTGGAAAATTCATAGAATATGTTTAACCCATGTACGCCCTTCTCACAGTTTTATTTTTTGTTGTCAAATATTACATGAAACCTAATTTGTTTGCTTGCTTTGGTCCCTAAACTTTTTTCTTACCAATTTGGCTTTCATTTGTGTTACTTACTTAATAAAAGTTAACATGTAATAAGCTAAAATGCTAAGTGCTGTAATTAAATAACATAAAGAATGTGTGATAAGGACTGGAGGATTGGTGCTCAACATATATGTTGTAAGAATTAGTTCAGAATGGCCAGACCGAAAACTTCAATAGTAGTCTAGTCTAGAGTGTCAGCTAATCCCCAAGCAGTTGCTGAGGCATCAGTCTCTAGCTGAGCTCCTTGGTTTCTGACCTTGTCCCACAACACAGGGCTTCTTTTTTCTGACTGCCAGACCTCATGTTTCTTTAAACTTGTTATGTTTTCAAAAAGTTTGTTTGTGTAATATTTTCTTTGTCTTTCCTTTCCTTTTGAAAAATATCTCCTGTTTTAATGTTTTTATTGGCTGGTTGTTGAGAAGTTTGTGGGGTTTATTGTTTTGTACAGAATTCGTTTTTATTATCCTCCTGTACAAAATAAAGCAGAAGGATATTGTCGTCATACCATCTGTCTGTCTGTGAGGTTTTACCTTTCAAGACTATAGACTCCAAAACCACATTGAGTTGAGCCATGAAATTTGGCATATGTGTTCTTTGCTCTTCAAAGATGTGCAACACAATGTTTATATTCCTGGATGTTTAGTAACCTTTTGTACACTTTGGCTGTATTCACCTGAAGTGGAGAGTAAGCAACATGGAGGATTTCAGGCTGCTAGTGCTAATATGTGCAAATGAGATGCAGCCTCTTTCTCGTGCGTAATCATGTGATCATACTGTGCTGTCTGATTGACTATACCTGCTTCACCATTATTGACTGACAGTGAGAAACTGGGGAATCCCAGATTTCTAGGTAAAGAGCTAGTCTGTTTATAGTAGCAGCAGTTCTAGGCTACAGCCTTATTGATTAGCCTGTGATGCTAACTTCTGATTGGTTGAGCATTGCCCAACTTGTTTGTCAGGGATGACTCATGGCCAGAAATAGTACAGAGTGACTCATCATTGAGCAATCTTAAAGCCATACCTACTGCTCAGCAATATTAATTGAATGTAAAAAGCATGGTTGCATTATGTTTTGTACATGGTTGCCTTATGATTATCATGATGTTACACAATGCATTGATATCAGCAGATTATGTGGTATAGGTGCATTATGTAGTAATATTCCAGTACACATGAGGATAATATGATGTGAATACCTTGTAAGTATGCGCTATATCTGGCTTATTGTTATAGATTATATAAATAAGCATTATGTAGTAAACACCCTTGTACAAGAATGCAGTATGTACTTTCTTAAATTTGTTTACTGTGGAATGTTTTTTGTATCTGTTCTAGAATGTGGTTACCAAAAAGTATTTGTAGAAATGTTAAAGATAAGCACAGAATATCAGTCTCTTACAGCATGCTTAAAATTGTTTTTGATTTAATGAGTATTTTTAAAATTGAAAATATATTTTTGCTGGAACATCTATTATATCTTTAATAACCCAGGGGTGATTAAAAGTAGACTAAAAGTCATTTGGATAAAAGTTTAGGGCAAAATAGTTTTCGAAGAAGGTAATTGGATATCTGCGGAAGGGGTTTCTATTACAGTGTAAAATGGGGATGTAATGTTATTCTGACTTCTAAATTTATTTTATATTTTCAATAATCGCAGGGGGATATTCCCATCAGTGATGGGTCTTGTTTTATAGACAGAGTGCTACAATGACAAGAACACTGTATTAGTGGGAAAGATTGTCTGAAAGGTCAAACTAAATGTTCTCCACTTTCTATTCCCTTCTGTTCTCCTTCTGTCAATCAGCTTTCTCTCACTCAGTTTTTTCCCCCCGCTGTGCCTCTAATTTGCTGTACTGCACTTTTTATTTAAAGCTTGTGCCATGTTAACGTCTTGTTTCTCTTTCTGCATTTGCTTCAGAATGCAGTTTTATCATTCTCTTTGGGGAAATTTTGCTAACACAAGATCAAGTGGTAGCATGTGGTGAATATGGAATAAAATAGCGAATGCATAGGAACTAAACAGAACAGGCTCAAGTAAAGTCTTAAAAACTTTTGGTAAAATATTTTTGATAAACTGGCTTAGATGGAAAATTAAAATAAAAGCAAAATTCAGCTGTGTTAGTCTTAGAATATATCCAGATTTTGAAAATCCTAAGAATCCCTGTACTTGCTCGCACACCAATGAAAGCAGTGATTTAATGTTGTTTCTTTGGACTGTGTCTTTCTGTCTGTGTGTATATGTGTGTATTCTCAAAAATTTGGTTTTGTTAATGTGTTTTTTCTTTCTTTCTTTTAGCATGATGTGTCAGCTGGAGCTTTGAAGGCAGCGCTTGATGGCGTGGTGCAGGAGTGTGTGAGCTTTGTTGGCGTGGACATTAACATCTGCTCTGAGATACTGATGAGGTAAAGGACATAAAATTACATATACTGTGACTATTCATTTTATACTAAGTTTAGCAAACAGAAAATTGGTCACTTTTACACAACTTTAAAGGTGCTGGGTAGGTGGATTTTAGCTGTCTCTGTTGCTTCTGTCTCTTTATGTAATCTAGGGCGTATATGAACGTACAGCTGTCTTCAGAGGTTTACATATTCTCTCATAAATGGTAATTTTGGGCTTTTTATTATTTCTTTGAACTGTTCTTTTGCCAGAGTTAGATGATTGTACAGCATACATTTTTAATGACTTTAAAAAAATAAGAATTGGGTGCCATCAGCAAGCTCCTGGTATAATTCTGGCCTCATATTTGACCATTCTTCTTGGCAGAATTGCTGGAGTTCACTTACATTTGTTGTTTTCCCTGTATGGACTTGTCTTTTAAATGTATTCTACGCATTTTTAGTAGGGTTGAGATTGTTTTTTAAAAGGCCATTCCAGAAGCTATTAAGTTGTGTTTGGGATAATTTTCCTTTTGGAACACACAGTTGTGTGCCAGTTTCAGCTGTTTAGCTGTTCCACTTTGCGCAATGTACCGATACCACTGGCAGCCAAACAGCCTCAGTGCATGATGCTACCACCACCATGCTTGACAGTTGGTACCATGTTCTTACAGTGTTGGAGGAGTAACACCTTCCCTCCTCCAAACATACCTCTTTTCAGTGTGGCTAAATAGCTCATCTTTGTCTTGTCTGATGATAAACCTTTCTCCAGAAGGTATTTGGCTTGCCCATGTGGACAGCTGCAAATTTCAATTGAGCTTGAAGGTGTTGATTTGCGAGCAGGGGCTTCTTTTTTAGTCACTATATATATATATATATATATATATATATATATATATATATATATATATATATATATATATATGAGCCTGTATGAATACTTTTGACCCTGTGTGAACTTGTGCCATTATAGTCATCATTCCACCCTGGGGGAAAAAACAGTTCAAAGAAATCAGTAAAATCCTAATATTTTTCATACACATAATGAGCGTATATAAACTTCTGACCGCAACTGTAGTATTGGAAGGTGAAGCCAATATAAAAACTACTCTTTGGCTCCCTTATCTGTGACCATAGTTAACACTTTCTTGATGAGTACATGGGCTTATTTGCTCATTTAAAGTCACAATATGATGTTAAATAGGACAACAAAGCAGGGTATGATGTACTATGTGACTGAAAAGTCACTAGCCAATAGTTATGCAGTGTGCCGCGGTTTCCATCATGTCCAGTTCTAAATGGGATTGTGAAAAGGTTCAATTTTAGGCCTGCCTAAATACTTCACTAAATAATGGATGGTCTCACATTGACTATGTTCATCTTTTATACACAGTCTATGTTTGCAGGATTCTTTGTCCATCTTGTCACTGATGATAGTTCTGAATGAGTGTGGTTGTATACTCAGACTAAGAATAAATTTAGGACTTTGGAACGAGGAGATGCCTCCCTGATGTTACTGTGTGATAAATAAGAATCAAAACATCTGTGCTAAAGAGCAAGAGCATGTTTGCACTCAAACCACTCTGTTTGAGACACACAGACAAAATTCTGAAAAAGAGATGAAGAAGGGTTCAGACCACTGGCATACTTTCCCTTAGCAGTCAGAACATGGCAAGGCTTCATTCACACTCGTGTACAGGCGTGTGCCTGATGTGCGCGTGTGCGCGCACACACACACACACACACACAGACACACACACACACACACGGTTGGCCTGCCAGTTTTCTGTTTAGACTAATGCTTTACACCCTGGCCCACTTACTGGACTGACTGGAATTAACAAATAGGATTAGGAACAGTGGACACAGTTACACACACAGAAACATATATGCAGAGGAAGAAACATGTCTGCATATAGTGGGAAAAATTAATGCATGAACGCAGTTCATAAGCGCACACATTTGCTTATTTGATGCAGCTTATGCAGTATAAACGTGAGTCAAAAGTAGGAAGTACAGAAATTTCATATACACAGTTTTTGCAGTCGATACAAACAGTATGAATTGAGCTGGCATTAGCTGCAAGGCAGGCATCAGGTCATCTATTTACCTGTCTGCTCTGCAAGGGAGCTTTTTCCATTCCTCCACAAAGTTAAGCTATGCACATACGCACATGAAACACACACAGACGTGTTGATGACTGAAGTATTATGCGGAGTGTTGACATAGCCGTATGTTTTAGCATGAGTGAGTCACTGCGGGCATTAACAGAGCAGACCTAATTGAGTTTCAGATCACCTCTCGTCTTTACTCAGCTCGAACTGGACAAATATACATGCTTAATATTGGCTTATGTATGTCACTTGTGTTTCCAGTGCTTGCTTAAATGCCAGGTCACGGTTGCAGAATCTGCTGTTTGTTTGGTATATGTGTGTGTATGTATAAACCAAATACTGTAGCGTCATTATAGGCGATCCTATATGTATACAACCAAGCTTGAGATCCCAGTAAGTTAATTAACTGTTCTGTTTTGTTGCGTTAGCATCCAGTGTAGAACAAAGCCTTCAAAGTTAAACAGAATTTCCAGAAGTTATTTAAATCAATTGTGAGAGGAGGAATTTTTCTCCTTTTGATTTGTTGTTTTATCTCCTAGGCATGTAGCAGGCCTAAATGTGGGCAGGGCACGGAGTATCGCAGAATGGAGAGAGCAGAACGGTCCCTTCATCAACAGGGAGCAGATCAAGCTGGTCAAAGGCATGGGGCCCAAATCCTACCAGCAGTGTGTTGGCTTCATTCGAATCAACCCACAAACCCTGTCCAGGTACACACTTGTATACACTGTATATACTGATAGATAGACCGAAAAACAGCCAGATAAACATTCAAGTGCTGTTTCATAATGCTGTCTCAGTTATTTTTCATTTAAGGGTCAGTTGGAACAAACTGCAAAAGCAACCCCTTCATTGAGGGGCATTTACTGGTGCTTAGCTATGCAGGTAGTTTTGGCTTACTTGTAGCCGAGTGTTGAGAATTTTTCTGTAATATTTAGTTTGTAGTGTTCAAAGCATTAAAAATTACAGTAAAAAAAAAAAGCTGGATGTTGTATGCAAGAGTGTATATCATGTAAAACAGGTGGGTAAAAGAAATAAGTTATTTATGGTTGTGTGAGGACTGAAGTGGAGCAGAAAAGATTCTGCAGAAACAGTGTTTCACTTACTCTAGATAATTCATAAAGAGGTAGAAATAGAGTTGGGACATACTGACTCTGTATTTGCGTTACTTTATTCCATTCATTTTTTTTATCCTTTCTTGTCTGGGTCCGTGTTGTGGGGGCAGCAGTCAAAGCAGAGATGCCCAACCCTCTCGCTCCCTAGCCACTGATACATTTTAAAGCCAGCTGAGAATTATAATCTTTCCATGGTGTCCCAGATCTACCCCATGGTCTCCTCCCAGCAGGATGTGTCTGAAGCACTTAAGAGGCATCCTAATCAGATAACTGTACCACCTTAACTGGCTCCTTTCAATGTGGAGGAATAGTGGCTATCTGCAGTCTAATTCTTTTGATTGCTATCCTCAACTCATAGCCATAGGTGAGGGTGAGCACGCTGACCAACAGCACTTCACCACAGCAGATTGCTACAACATGCATATTACTGCAGAGGTTGCACCATCTGTCAATCTCCCGGTACCTTCTTGCCTCGCTTGTGAAAAAGACCTTAAGATACTTAAACTCCTCCCACTTGGGGAATCAATACAGTCCCATACTGGAGTGGCCACTCAACCCTTTTCTGATTGCGAACCATGGTTTCAGACTCAGAGGTGCTAATTCTCATGACACTCCGCTGCGAACCGCAAAGCTAGAGGTCATCACTCGATGAAGCTAAAAGAACTATATCATCAGCAAAAAGCAGAGATGACATCCTGAGACCACTGAACATGACAATTTTTTGATTAGAAATTTTTAATGTAGTGAGTGGTGCAAAAACCAAAAAAGAACTGCCATTGTATTTGGGTAGAAGAAGGATTCACTGTGCTCAGTAAAGTAAAATGCAACATATTTCCATGGCTTGATAGATTTTTTTCTTTTTTTTTTCTTTTTTTTTGGGGGAGGGTAACATTAATGTTTTTATTACACACTATAAACTCTGAGAGCAGGAATACTTAATTGATTTAAAATGCATTCCTTTCTTGTCAAAACAGTCTTAGATTATCATCTAAGCGTACACCAGAAGAACCAGAGAAGCCTGCAGCTAAGAAAGCCAAAGGAAAGACTGGTGTCAATATACCAACCTCATTAAACCCGCTGGACCAGACCTGTATACACCCAGAGTCCTACCATGTAGCACTAAGGTACAGTACACACAAACATACAAACAGACACAAACACTTGAACAGCAGCCCACCCCACTGGCTAAAGCATGATCAGGCTATGATGGAGTTGATTTTGACACCAGCTCATATGGGATTGGTTATAGTGGTGGAGGGCTCTGATTTGATTTACGCAGACATGGGATACAAGAGAGGAGGCGTTGGCTGTGGTGTGTGTGTGTCCTTGTGTGAGAGCTGATTGTTAGCGCTGCTGATGCTGATATCAGAAGCACATTGAACATCTGTCAAAGGCTTCTATATCTTGTGTGTGTTTGTGTGTGTGTGCGTGTAACAGATGGACATAAAAAAGGGGGTAGAGAGAGAGCCCTCTCTCCTCCAGCTGTAGTCACTCAACTGTGTTTAGTCTACATAAGTTCTGACACTAGTGGTTTTAAGCATTGCACCCCTCATGTTGAAGGTGTCTATACATATGTGTGGGGAGGGGTCTGTCTGTGCACACATGTGCAGATAGATTGATGTTGCTTGAATGAAACTTGTCTTTCCTACTTTATTGTCTGTGCGTTCATTACAGACTGCACTAGAATTTATCAAAGAAGTCTTAGGGATCAGAGGTCTTTAAAAAACATCTTAAAATAAGAAAACACAAATTACTACCCTCTTCTTTAACCAATACCAATCTAAGCAGCTAATTTGTTTTTATCTTTTTTTTTTTTTTATCCCTAATGGACACCTTTCACATCCATCTTTTCAGTCCGTCTCACTGTTCCTCCCTTTCACTCTCTCAGTGGTGACTCACAATAAATCTGCTTTTAACCAGAACTATTGACAGTTTAAAGATATCTTTCATTTTCCCCACAGAATTCAGTCCAACATTTGAAGCTTCTCACCGGTTCTCTGCTTTTCTATTTTTCCTGCTGTTCAGGATTCCTAATCCTATATTGGCAAATGTTGTATCCGATGTTATGGCTGTATTATAATCCAAGTCTGGGAATGTACTCCATTCAGTATGGCTTTTGAAAGTATCTCAAAGTGTTTCGTGGTTTTTTTTTTACAGCACATCAGCCTGTCTCTGTAAATGTTCCCGAAGATGGTCAGTGCAGGAAAAGCCATCTCAGTACTGGCTCTTGTATTTTGACAAAAAATAAATCATCTTCCACTTTAGCACTGAGCGAGTCATTGATTGGGCTAGTTTAGCTATATTTTTTACATAAACCCTCAGACAGTAGCAGTTAAAGTCTTGATTAGTCTATGTCCTAATCTTATACTGTTGGTGGCTGTGGCTCAGGAGGTGGAGGTCATCTACTAATCAGAAGGTTGGTGGTTCGATTTCTGGCTGCTCCAGTCTGCAAAGTATCCTTGGGCAAGATACTGAACCCCAAGTTGCTCTCCGATGCAACTGTCGGAGTATGAATGTGTGTGAATGTACGATAGTAAGCACTTAGCTGTAGAAGGAAGTGCTCCATTCACCATTTGGTGAGTTTTATTCATATTCAAAGTGTTTGTAATTTTTGGGGGGTAATTTGAAAGTTATTCTTACTTTGTAATTCTTTATTATTCCTTTAAAATCCCTAATTAGTATACTGACACAAAATCCTCTCAACATCAGAAATCTTAAATTGATTAGATTATTTGATGTGAGAGCATCACTGAGATGCCCCGCTCCTTTTTCGCTCCTCCTCACATACAAATGTTGAAAACAAGGTTTAGAGGGAGAATTGTGAAGGAATGCTTGTGTGTGTTAGTGTGTGTGTGTGTTGTGTGTGAATTTATGCTGTGTAAAGAATATCATGTTCATCGCATTAGTGGAACTGGATCCTCCATTACTGTTCACAGCCCACACATCCATCCCTTTTTTGTAACTATATACACACACACATACAAAAGCAGAAACACAAGCGCACACACAATTTGTCCATATTTGTTTTATAAAAATGTAGGAATTATTTGCTCAGGTGAAACTATTCTCTTGCATGAATATTATAATTCAGCTCCATAATAATATTCGACATGAAAATATCACTAAAGCATAATCTTATGAACACATTATGTGAAATATTTGGTATTAATTTAGTTTGAGGCAAAGGGCTGAAAGTTGGGCCCAATATGTCTATAACACAACACAGAGTGGGTCCTTGCTTGGAGGCCTGGATAAAATCTGTATTATAGCCCACCCAACCCCATGTTCACACATACCAAAAATACACACACACAGAGTTGGTAGTAATTATATAAGTATGAAACCAACAGTGTTGGAGGCCTCTGGAGTCCTGGTACCCCTTAAATACTAACATACACCACTGAAAAATGAGACGTACAACGCACACCTATAAGTAGAAACCTTCACCCACTAAATCTATTGTAAGAAATCTCTTCTCTTTTCTCATATGGATTCCTGACTGTTTGCTTTTATTGAGGTTTAAGAGATGGCCCTAAATTTGATTCGCAAACTGAAAGTATTTTTGCTCGTTGGCCAGTGTGCTCATAAATTTGGAGCTGGAATGGCTTTGAGTGCCAGTGGAAAAGACCTTCTTCTGCCACAGTGTATATGACCAAAAAGAGCAGGAAACAACTTTATATCAGGTAAAATATCTCTATGATATCTGTAAAGAGTTAAAATATCAGAAATGATACTTAATGATATAATTAGACTTGGTTGGAAAAAAAGCATTATGCAAAGAAAAGTTGTACATAATATTCTATTTTCTTTTAAAAAAAAAGTCAACCTTCTTTCTCTGGCTTTATTCTGGCTTAGATCAGTAAGCCATCAAGACACAACTATTTCTTTTCCTGTTGAAAGATATATGGTTGGAAAGTTAAGAAGCTTAAAGAGACACAGGAGAGAAGACCTTATTGTTAGACAGATATCCAGTTTGGTCCAAAGGTGTTGTTTCCTTACTGCTAAGCTGTGTCTGGCACATACTCAGCTACTATTTTGTACCGATCTAGCTTACTGGTGTTGAGGGATTGATTCCGCTTGTCTCCCTCTTTTGGACCGTAGACAGTGACTTCGATGGCTGGGGCCTCTCAACTCACAGCTGTCACAAACATAGTTTGTACACAAGCTGTTTTATGTTACATCGGTACTGTCCCTCCTATTGCCAAATGAGCATTTCTGAACAACACTGTGTATGAATCAAGTTTGTGTGTGTGTGCTCTTGTGTGTGTCCACCTGTTCTGTCCATCATGTGGTGGACAGCTGCGGAGTCTGTTTGGCGTCAGCCTGCCAGTGAGCGACATCTATCACGGACGCTGCCCAGCTGGTCCACACATGAACACATGCATAGAAACAAATGCAGTCACATCTATCACCAAATATGCCAAGTGCCCGTTGTAAATAATATTTACAGTATGTACAATACACATACACACCTCTTAGTTTTTTTTTCCTCCACAAGCCCTGCTTACTCCTTTGCCTCTAATGCCAATTTGTTACTGTGTCTGTTTAGAGTACAGAGTGCAGCTAATTAGTTTGGATTTATATCTCCGGCTCAGTGAATTTGAAATGGTGCGACTTGACTGTCTAGACATTATGTGGCAGGGCATCGTGCTGGAATCAAGTGATACAAGTGTGGCTGACAGACACAAAGTCCAACCTTAGCACAGTGGAGGCAGTTTCACAGGACAGGGTGTTAGAGTGTTTACAGCCCAATATGGGTTTACCTGATTTACCAGGGGTAAATTAAATATGTGTTTTTGCATTCAACACAGAAAGCTCCACCTTGACAATTCACAACTTTTTGCATATTACTCACACACCTCTACTGCTCTCCCTATTTTTCCCCAGTGACTGCTCACTTTTCCTGCATAAGCTTGAACTGCTTTTTCCCCTTCCATTTTTTTCCAGCAGCTTTTTATTTCTCATTTCTTACCTTCCTTTCTTTGTCTACTTTTAGGCGCCAGTCATGCAGGCCTAGAGACTGGTTCGTCTCTAGACTGGTTCGTCTCTAGGCCTGCATGCCCTAAAATGTGTATTCTCAACTGGTTGGTGAGTGGTTGTGAGAGGTTGCTGGTAGTTGTAAGGTAAAATTGGTTGCAAAGTATATGAAAATCTCCTTTGCTCTGGTTGCATTTAATTGGTGTGGAAGACTCTGACTTGTCTGCAGACACTCTCCAACTACTCTCCAAGCAGTTGTCAAACTGTAAAGAGTGATGCAACCTGGAAATGGAAACTGCCTTCAAAGTAAAAATTGCACTCTTTGAAATGTGTTGGCTGCAGTGGCAAAGGGCTTTTACTTTGAAAGTGAACATTTTACAGTTCTGGATTTTATCATACTTTAACATACAAATTTTCTACCATTTGGCTAGCAGTTAGCAATTGTTTGCAGACAAGTCAGCGTCTTCCAAGCACACTTTAGCAGTCTGCTAGAAACTAAAGCAAGGAGGCTTTTGGTGAAGCACTCTATTTGTGATCAATTTCACCACCTTCCGGGAACCACTTGCAGTTGGGCATTACACGTTTTCCTGCCACATGGTTGCCAACCAGCCTCTAGGCCTGTGTGACAGGGTTTTTAGATATATTAGCTGGTCAGTACTGTCTGCCTATATTGGTCAGTAAAAGAGCATTATCATCGAAAATGCATTTCATCTGAATATAGAAATGTGTCATCACATGGGCAGTTTTGACTCTGTTGTTTAAAGTACTCTGTAGTGCATGTAGCATCACAATTGGGCAGATTGTGGGGAGGAGTTAAGTAGTTTCCTAATTTTTTTTTTTACTGGTTTATGAAATATATTGCTGGAAATTATAAAAGAAATATCCCATAATTATTATCGGCTGCAGGTACAAAATACATTTCACTGTGCATTGTACTGTGTACAGTATAACTGTGCATGTGACAAATAAACATTATCTTATCTTATATTATCTTATCTTAATTTCCACTTTTCTGCACGTGTCTCTCCTGTCCAGATTTTTGTCCCTCGTGGGTGGGAGTGTGGACCAAATTGGAAGTGCAAGCCTGAAACACTGTGTGGAGAGCAAGGTTACGACCAGCGGTGTGGAGGAGCTGGCCCGCACTGTGGACACCACACCTGAGACCCTCAGACTCATTATAGATGGCCTGACGCAGCCCCCTGGGTTTGACATACGACAAAGTAAGACTCCTACCACTTACACTCACACTGATATATTGATCACACATTCATATGACTGGGTGAGTGTGTCCAAACTTTTGATTGGTACTGTGTGTTATTTGTACATATATTTTCTTGCAAAAATCTTGTCAGTAAACACAAAATTTTGCATTTTGATTCATATAAAATGTTGTAGACTACACTTATCTGCAGCCTATCGGTCACAGTAACTTCCCTCAGCCTCTCATCTTTCCTTCATGATGTCCTTTATAGGTCCCCACTGACTGATATAACATCAAACTTGTATTCGGCCAGCTCTTTGACTGTCTTGCTAGTTACAACACACACTGACTTTTCTTGCCTTTACTATAATAGGCATGTCTTGGCAGTGTAACTTGATAGGATCTGACAGTGCTGTGGCTTCCTCCCTGTAGCCCCACAATACAAGCAGTGTGTTTCTGACAGGGTGTGATGGGTCCAACAGACTGTGTTGTTGGACAGAGTATCTTTGCAGACACACACATACAAAATGCACAAAGAACTCTGTTTTTCTCCTTAATCTGAAACGCTTCAGTTCAGGCACATACAAACATACCACTAAAACCCCATCCATAGTACAAACTGTTGCTGTAGCTCAAATTTGTTTTCTCAAGGAAAAAACAGACCCATCTCTTTCTCTTCTGTGTTTTTGATTAAGTAAACCTATTTATTGCTAACGAGGAAATAAAAGTATGTCTGTTCTCAAATCTTGACTAAAAATGGCACAGAGAGCTTTGACTGTCTTCCCCAGCATTCAAAAAACAAAACTGTAAGTACAAAAAAATGTATTTTCAGACTAGCCAGTTAAAACTAAACTACTATACTATTCTATGTGGAGAGTAAAGAAGTCCAGTCTGAATACCCACTTAATGCTGGCCAACTTGTCTCACAATTGAGGAACGAAGCTTCAAAGTTCATTCTCAGGTTGGCCCTATTCGGTTGCAGTACACTACGCTTGGCCTGCTAGCCAGTGCTCAGCTGAATAAACAGATGGGCTGAGGCTACTGCATGAAATCAGTGCTGTTGGGAGGATAATTGGATGAGACTATTTCCTGGAGCACAGTCCTTCCTTGTTTGCGTTGGTATTACAGAAAGGAAAAAGATCTTATGAACAGGCAAAGTGGAAAGTGGGGTTGCATAGACTGCTGATAAGTGTGGAAGCATGTGACTGCTCGAAATGCTGTATCCGTTTGCCATTTCTGCTCTATCAACTAATTTCTGTGCATTCCCTTTTCCCAGTTCTTACTCCAAACACTTTGACATCATGACAATCATGTATGATTTTATTTTAGATTTTGCTCCACAGCTTGCATCTAGCAGTCTTTTTGTCATCTTCAGATTTTGGCCAAGCGGACTTTAAGCGGGGCATTGTATCGATGAGTGATCTGCAGGTGGGTGCAGTGCTGACAGGCCGTGTGGACAACACCACACTGTTTGGGGCATTTGTAGATATCGGCGTTGGGCGCTCAGGCCTCATCCACAAGAGCAACATCACCCTGGACAAGCTGCCTGTTAGCCAGCGTCGTCGCAGTCTGGTTCTGGGACCTGGGGAACGGGTGGAAGTCCGGGTCCTGAATGTTGACCTTCAAAGGGGACGGATTGGGCTGGATCTGATCAGAGTCTTGCAATAGATTTACTTATTGCCCTTTATCAATATTCTTTCCTTTCAATATTCAATTGTCACTAGATGTGTGATGGGGAATTACAGTTTTTAAACTGCTAAGGCCTCAGACACACAGGCCTAGAGACTGGGCAACCTCCCCCGTCATTAGGGAAAATGTGTATTTTTTAACCAGTTGGCAAATGGTTGCTGGAGGTTGCTGGCAATTGCCAGGCAAAATTGGTCACAAAGAGGGAGCTGCACCAAAAACCTGCTCGTGAGTTCTTTGGTTGCTACCAGATTGCTGCAGTAACCCATAAGATGTCAAGTTGTCTGCAAACACTTGCCATTCACAGTTTGAGCTGTAGTGAAACTTGCAAAAAGTGCAGCATAACCTGGAAAAGGAAAACACCTTTCAGGTAAAATTGTGGTTTACCGCTTCAAACAACACATTTAATTTGAATTTAATTGAACAACTTGGCAGCAACTTGCAACTAGTCGATGAACACACCTTTTTTGTTTATGACCATTTGCTGCCAGATGGTTGCCGACCAGTGTGAGTCAAGACTTGTGTGACTGGGGCCTAACTTGGCCAATTTTAAAATTGTGAAATTGAATGAACAGCTGTTACAAGTTGAGAAATAAAAAGAAAATTCAAGCCGAACTTTCATAGAGTCACATTAACAGTCGGGAGAATTAATTTCCCCTGAAGTAATTTTTTCAGGGAGGACTTGTTCTGTGTGCCCTTTGGAGTGTTTTTTTGCTTGAGACTGAACACTAAACTTGATTGCCTAATTCAAGGCAAAAATGTATTTTTGTCTGTTTACTGGTTAGCTATCAGCTCACACTTCTTATCATTAGAGAAGACTGATTGGGTGACTTTGTGAGATGATACTACAATTATTTGCACTTTAGCCGTTTGTAGTATGACGAGCTGTTGTTGCTTATCTTTGTAATACTTGGGTATTATTCAAGTTATTCTCTTAGATTATTGCTGGAATTAAAGAAAAAAATTCTTTATGTGCTTTGTTTTCTACTGATCTGAGCAGTTATTCAGGACACATTTTTGTTTCTTCTGTAGTGTTTCTTGTCTTTGTGATTCCTTAAAAAAAATGGTGGACAAACAAATTGAAATTGTGCTTAGCTTAGTTTCTTCTGCAGTTACTGCTTTGACATTAAAATATGTTCTATATATCATGTGTTCTTAGTGTAAAAGAAAGATTTCAGCAAATTGTACCATATGATATGCTTCACTTTGGTGGGGAGACACATAAGCGAGAAGGGGGGGGGGCAACCATGACATGAGGCATGGAGAAGCTTAAGGTGTAAGAAGTAGAGGACCTGATGTGCAATTTGATGATAGAAAAAAAAACAAGTAAAAGAAGCAAGTTTTTCTCCCACACAACCGGAAAATGTGAAAAGACAGAATGTGTGTGTGTGTGTGTGTGTGTGCGTGTGTGTGTGTGTGTGGGGTGGGGGGGGGGGGGGGTTGAGGCAGAGGCAGCGATAGTAGGAGGAGGTGGGAGTGTTTCTGTATTCCAGACTGCGGTAAAGCCTGAAGGCTTTTTAGGCATGGTCCCAGACACAATTATCCAAACACACACTAATCAGCTGCTTCAAAATTAATCCCAGACTCCCTATCCACATTATCTAATTTGTTTGTTTGGAATAAATAATAAAAAAATATATATATATATATATATATATATATATATATATATATATACATGAAATATGGTTCTGAGAAAGCCTGAGGTCCTCTGTGCTAAGCCTTACAATGGATGCAGAATACCTAATCATTGTTAGTGCTGTTGCTTCACTGTCTTCCCTTGGGCAAACAAATGGAATATGTTGTAGACCCATAAACACAAAGAGATGTTCGATCAAGATTAATCAGTAGTGGCAGTTTGCTCAGTGATGATATACGAAAATGCACACAAATACTGTATTTCTCTCCTCTGTTAAGGAATTTTCTGTTCCAGTCAAGGTACCTTATTTCATTTGATGGTAACTCCACTTGCCATTTAGTTGCTTTTGTTTGTTTTGAACTCATATCTTGTAGCTTGGCAGTTTCTTGTTTTAATGTTTCACTGTTTTTGTCTTGGGGAACGCAACTATTTGTGCAAGTAAACACAGCTTCCCTCAGCACCGTTCTTGTCTTTCCTGCCTTTAATTTTCCTCCCTCTACTAAACGTGAGCACACAGATGGGACAGTCAATCTGGCAGCCAGCTACTGCTGCACCTTGGAGTTTTTGCCAAACACTGACCAGTAATGAATCTGCAATAAGAAGCAGAGTATCTGCAGGAGCAGTTGTGTAGTTCTCTGTTATCCACAGCTGCACTGGTTCTTGACTGTTGTGTTATGGAGTGAGCTCAGGTGTGCCTTGAGTTTTTGGTGAAATGTGAAGAAAATTGATTCTAAGAAAGCTTCTGAATGAGTGTCACACTTTCGCTCATGAAACATGTCGGCTACTTTTTAAGTCCTTGGCTTATTAAATGTCAAATTAATGAAGAAAAACATCCCAAGTTGCTATGTGGGCCCTCTTTCAACACTTTTTGCTGCACAGGTGGAGATGAAAGAAACTTTTTTTGACTAAAGAGTACAGAGAGTAGTTCTTGCAACTAGTAAATGCATCCTGCTGAGCAAACATTGAGTAGAGAATGTCTTTCTCTGTTGATCTCAGATTTCTCAGACCACCTGATAGAGAAGTATTAGAAGTCTGAATCATTGTTAACAACCAATAACTGTTGCAGTACGTTGTGTTGTAAAAAGTAAAGTAAGGTTGGTGTTATAGGGAAAGATTTTGTTCATTGTTGACTTGCATTTGTATGGAGTTCTGCTAAACACCTCTCTATACTGGAGCAGGTGAAACAAATACATTTTTGTTGCATTTGGTGCTGGCCAGCTTTACATATTTAGACATTTTTGGGGTTTCCATCCATCTGTTCCATTCTTGTGAAGTCTGTATTCTCTGAAGGCCTAATCATTAAACCCTCAGAGACTTGCATGACATCACCTAGTCGGTAATTGAGTATGTGGGGGATTGGGACAACAATTGTCCTGCTACCTTAAACATGGCAAAACATATTTTGTACTATTATGAGTTTGTAAACAGAATATGAATATCTGATCAGATCTGAGAAGAAGTATTTGGAATTCATTGTCATATCATAATGCAAATAGCTGCACAAAGTTCTCTCTGTAAATCATCAATCAAAGCTTTCTTTTTCTTGTAACATTAAGGTGTAGTGCTACCTCCATGCTTCTTTGTTTATCTTTTATGCTTTCAGGTTTTGCCTGGTAACCCCACGCTTAACAGCAGCTGACCCCAGGCAAAGTCTGCAAAATGTGTGTATAACAAAAGGTTCAGAAAATCTCAGACACATGCAGCTGATGAGCCCAAATAGTCTTAGTGGGAGTATACCTCAAAGTGGACTCAAGTTTGGACTCAAGAATGAGTTGATTAAATTAAGTATTAAATAAAGTATTTATATGCTAATTATGACATTTTCGTAATTCCCTATTCTAACACAAATGTGAGGATAAATAATCTTTAGGAGATATTAAAAAGGTCATCTTCACTTTGACACCATAATGCTCTGCGAAGCACATTTTTCTGGGTGTTGTTTAACCGCGTAATTCACTTAGTTTAGTTTCTTCTTCTGTCAGTGTGGTGTAGAGGCATTCATAGGTGAGGCAGTAATTCGAGACGATGCTATCATGTAGATAGTTTCTGTTACTGTAGACTGGAGTACTGCACTAAAGAAACGCATTTCTTTAGCTGATGAATCACAAACAGGTAAGTCATTTGTAAAGCGCACTCATGAGACATGTCAGTACTCAGAAGTCTGTCTTTGAATGTTGAAGACAAAATGCTATGTTGATTTTATATGCAGTAACCCCTTAGCATGTTAGCAGTAAGTTTCAAATACTGTAGCCTTGATGATTTATAATAAGCATGTTCTGAAAGTTACAGTCTCCATTGCTCAGGTGCAACACTTTCATCTACTTTCCTTTGTGTTCTGTGGTCATCCATGTGGCCATAGATCAGTGTGTTTATGTATATATGTGCAGTCTGCATACTGACTCTAAATAGCTGGTGATTCAGTTTTATTTATATACTGCCAAATCACAAGAGTTGCCTCAAGGTGCTTTATATCGTAAGGTAAAGACTACAGTGGTGTGAAAAAGTGTTTGCCCCCTTCCTCATTTCCTGTTTTTTTGCATGTTTGTCACACTTAAGTGTTTCGGAACATCAAACCAATTTAAACAATAGTCAAGGACAACACAAGTAAACACAAAATGCAATTTGTAAATGAAGGTGTTTATTATTAAAGGTGAAAAAAAATCCAAACCATCATGGCCCTGTGTGAAAAAGTGATTGCCCCCTTGTTAAAACATACTATAACTGTGGTTTTTCACACCTGAGTTCAATTTCTCTAGCCACACCCAGGCCTGATTATTGCCACACCTGTTCTCAATCAAGACATCACTTAAATAGGAGCTGCCTGACACAGTAAGGTCCACCAGAAGATCCTTAAAAGCTACACATCATGCCGAGATCCAAAGAAATTCAGGAACAATTGAGAAAGAAAGTAATTGAGATATATCAGTCTGGAAAGGGTTATAAAGCCATTTCCAAAGCTTTGGGAATCCAGCGAACCACAGTGAGAGCCATTATCCACAAATGGCGAAGACATGGAACAGTGGTGAACCTTCCCAGGAGTGGCCGGCCGCCCAAAATTACCCCAAGAGCGCAGCGACGACTCATCCAAGAGGTCACAAAAGACCCCACAACAACGTCCAAAGAACTGCAGGCCTCACTTGCCTCAGTTAAGGTCAGCGTTCATGCCTCCACCATCAGAAAAAGACTGGGCAAAAATGGCCTGCATGGCAGAGTTCCAAGGAGAAAACCACTGCTGAACAAAAAGAACATTAAAGCTCGTCTCAATTTTTCCAAAACACATCTTGATGATCCCCAAGACTTTTGGGAAAACATTCTGTGGACCGATGAGACAAAAGTGGAACTCTTTGGAAGGTGTGTGTCCCATTACATCTGGCGTAAAAGGAACACTGCATTTCAGAAAAAGAACATTATACCAACAGTAAAATATGGTGGTGGTAGTGTGATGGTCTGGGGCTGTTTTGCTGCGTCAGGACCTGGAAGACTTGCTGTGATAAATGGAACTATGAATTCTGCTGTCTACCAAGAGATCCTGAAGGAGAATGTCCGACCATCTGTTCGTGTACTCAAGCTGAAACGAACTTGGGTTCTGCAGCAGGACAATGATCCTAAACACACCAGCAAGTCCACCACTGAATGGCTGAAGAAAAACAAAATGAAGACTTTGGAGTGGCCTAGCCAAAGTCCTGACCTGAATCCTATTGAGATGTTGTGGTATGACCTTAAAAAGGTCGTTCATGCTGGAAAACCCTCTAATGTAACTGAATTAGGACAATTCTGCAAAGATGAGTGGGCCAAAATTCCTCCAGAACGCTGTAAAAGCCTCATTGCAAGTTATCACAAACGCTTGGTTGCAGTTGTTGCTGCTAAGGGTGGCCCAACCAGTTATTAGGTTTAGGGGGCAATCACTTTTTCACACAGGGCCATGATGGTTTGGATTTTTTTTCACCTTTAATAATAAACACCTTCATTTACAAATTGCATTTTGTATTTACTTGTGTTGTCCTTGACTATTGTTTAAATTGGTTTGATGTTCCGAAACATTTAAGTGTGACAAACATGCAAAAAAACAGGAAATGAGGAAGGGGGCAAACACTTTTTCACACCACTGTATAAAATGGACTTTACCATACAGTGATGGACTTCGTAGTTCACTGTGCTGAAACC